>OY725501.1:1031673-1053269 GCA_963281255.1 Aphrocallistes beatrix | reverse complement strand
GTATCCTTCGCCGTTCGCGGGGGTTACGTCCTGAGAATTGCCGCGAATGGCAAAATCGCAAACGGCAAGACGTTAGTTCAATGAGAATCGTGGGTTACGTTCCTAGATTATAAAACGACGCTAGATACAGTTTGCTAAATACGTTATTGATTCAATAGTTAAGCTGTAATACTGATGCAAACACTGGCACAAGTGAAATGGTAATAATAAATGAAGTGATAAATGAAAGATATTGATCCCCTAGTAGCAAACCTCAGTACCATACCTAAATAGTAATGTCTAGCCTTTCAATCACCAACCAATTTCCTTTTATGCTTGATGTAATTATTTAGTAGAAAAGTATACGTAGAAACAATAGAGTCTAGTATTAGCATAGAGCAATAGAAACAGTAAATGCTATTGCCAGGATAATATGGAAATACATATAAGGTTATGGACTTATGGTAGCCCATGAAACTACATAAGAGAGTAACGAAAACCGCAAATAGTCAAGGGAACGAGTCGCGAATAGCAAAACAAGACTCAAAAAAGTTCCGCAAATATTCGAAACCGCGAATAGTAAACCCGCGAACGGCGAGTGCTGCCTGTATATATATATATACAAGAGCGCTTCGCTTGCTTGCGCTGCGCGGATGGCGGACACTTTGTGTCCGCCTGAGGGCACATTGGTTAAGTATAAGGGAGATAGCATCTCTAAACATGTCTGTCCTACTGTTATAATCGATATCACTCGAAAAATCACCAAATTTGTCAATTTTAAATTTTTTTGATGCGTATTGATGACGTCATAACAAAGTGATGAGTCATCATTTTTTGATGATAGTTGCATCATATGTGAGTCGTAATAGTATACAGATTCTTTTAAAATTTCAGCCTGCTATCTCCTATAATGGCTGAGTTATGCCCGAATTACTGTGTTGCTTAACTTTTTAAAAATGTGACAATGACGTAATAATTCCATGATGAGTCGACATTTTGCTCTGAACTCAGAACTTACTGGAGCCATAGCAAAAATACTCTCACATGCCAAAAATCAGCTTTCTGCGCCCCGCAGTTTCTTCAATCAATTCGTTACAGATATACAGTCGACTCTCGTTAATACGAACACGGATAAGGAGTACAATCGGATAAGAAGTACAAGTTTTGATTCCCCAACTTAATTCTATGGCAAAATATATACAAACGAACTCCGGTTAACACGAACACGGATAAGACGAAATATCGGATAATAAGTACGATTTGTGGGTCCCCTTCAGTGCGTTTCAATACTAAGTACATCGGTTAATACGAACACGGATAAAACGAACAGGTGTGTGCCTACGAGCACTTTGAATATGGTACGTAGTATGTACGTAGATAGATACTATACAGATATTTCTCAATGAAAATACAGTCGAATCTCGTTAATACAACATGGATAATGAGTTCTCTATTTGACAAGTACAATTTCATACTCTCACGTAGTTATCACTATGTATATTAACTATTATTAAGTATTTTGGACAAATGTGGCTATGTACGTACTTCGGTTAATACAGTACAAATCTCCACGGTCCCTTGGTGTACGTGTTAACGAGAGTCGACTGTATATATATATATATATGTTGCAGTCAGAATGCGTTTTGACTGACTTTCTAGTCAAAATGCGTTTCCACTGTTAATAGAATATCATGGGTTATTTTTAACTTCAGTGTACTAATTTTAATTAGAATGTTGACTTTACATTTTAATTACCAGAATTTAGCTCCTTGTCCACATATCTGTTAAATATATCCCAAACAATTTTTGCCCATTAACTGTGTTCAAGTAATTTGTGAGAATTGATAACAGTATGTGTTTATAAATGATATTATATTTGAAGGATAACATTATATGCTAGAATATAATCTCTTAGTCTACATTCTCCCTATGTATTTCGATTTCTTAATTAATCTGAATCCATATATGGAACTAGAGTCATTTACCACAATCACGCCCACTCATGATGAGAAATATAGGCTGTTTAGGAAACACTGAGCAATTAATCAATAAATACTTCAGAGTTCAATAAAGAAAGCAGGTGATAAATAAATATTTTATCTTTTCAGGTGATATACTAGTATTTTATTTGACATTTCTAACCCTTTTTAAAATTTATAATAGCATGTGGATGAATATTTTTATAACCTATACTCATGATGAACATGGAAATGTTATTGATTGCCAGAAGCGAGAGGTTAGTTGTATACTAGTAAGCAGGACCGTAGCCATCGGTACTGTAGGTCCGGTTTCAATCTGACCACTTTTGAAGAATTTTATGTGCCAAAAGCACAATTTGGTACATTCGGACTGGTTTCAACTGGACCACTTTTTCTCCCAACCGGACCACTTGAAACCTGGCGCCTACGGCCTTGCTAGTAGTATAGTAAGGCCACTACTGTTAATAGTAAACCTGTTTCAGCTCCTCAAATATCTCTTGTGAGGACACGAACAGCATAATCATCTCATATTTAATTATATCAATTACCTTGCAAAAATATTGTTACTAACATCCTATGATATACAAGTGATTTAGTATAATTTAACATCGTTAAAGAATGAAATGGATAAATTATTAAATGCGTTGAATAGTTAAGGTCAGTTACAGCAAGGTGGCACCTAAAGGTGGAGAAAAATTTCAGTAGTAGAAACTCTTGCTCCTGTTCCATTCATTTTTGCTATTAAATTCTTTTCGGAATTTTAAATAGAAATAGAGACATAGCTAGCAACATATCTCAAAACCTTATTAATATGGATGGTGAAAATTGATAATTTCCTCCATATATGAAACACAATCCTTAATCTTATGTTTTCTATGAGCGACCACCAAAGGTTAGACCTTGTTCTAGTAGAAATTATCTGTATTTTACAATTGAAGTACAATGTAAATGAATGAAAAAGTGATGCAATAAAAACAAATTTGACGTTAAATGCAGTACACAAATTTAGATGCGGGCAGGGCGGCTGAAACAAGTTTCCAACAAACAGTGACCATATTATGTTCTTTTCACGAACCTAGATAAATATACGTAATTCCCTGCTCCAAAAGACTAGGGGATTATGTCCCGACATGGTTAATATTTGAAGAGTATCGGAATCATGCCATTAGTCCGAAAGCATTGAGCTCATGCGCGTATGCAGACAGTTTAGAAGAAACGCGATAAGAGCAACCTGTAATTTCTGTGGTCTTGGTGAAGTCAAGATAATTACCATTTTATCCACATATTCCAATATTCCTTAATAACAATGAAATTGACACTGATAACTTGTTAATTGTTCTCAACGCTATATTGTCCAAAAATAGTCAAATAAATGTATAACCGAATATTCGTTGATAATGGATCCATATTAAGCCTTCTCAAAACAGCCTACCCTAGTCCCTCTTCGTACCACTCCTAATTAAGTCTAATGATGACTTAATAAATAAATTTATCCCCTAAATATTGTAGTTCATATTTGCATTTTCTAGGCACGTACTGATGTCAATTCAATAACAAGATATTACAGTAAGAGTAAAACTGCAACATTACTTGTTATGGCACGCTAATTTCTTATGGCACTTAGAGTTACATATCTTTCTTAATCGTCTACATCTACAGCGATTAGATCCACACCCGCTGGTACAATGGCAAAAGAGTCTGTTTTTTGCCGAGAGAAGAGGCCAAAACTGCTTTTCACAGTGTGATGATCACATTAGGAACGTCTTCAAGGGAGAGAAAATGTGAAAAAGAAAATTCCACTTCTGAAAGGAGATAAGATCTATCTAGTGTTCCTACACTAGTACCAATCTTTAGGTACCCTTCTTCGTTCCGTTCCGATATAACACCTGAAATATTGAGTGGATCAAACGGTGACCTTTTATCAACCTCAGGAACATGAACAAGTATGTTGTCACCGATGTCAAGTTGCTTCGCCTTCTTTAGTGTTTGCTTCTCCATTCTTTGTATTTGCTTTTCTTGTCCACGTTTTGCAGATGTTCGGCCTTGATTGTGCGAACTTTCTCTTTCTTTTAGGAAACAACTCACACACCACACAGGACTCCCAAACCCTTCAAGACCTGCAACTGGTTGACCACAAATGGTATGGACAGGAAGATCGCAGCCAGGACAATGGTGAGCTCTACTGCAACTTTGTTGGCAAACAGCACAACTAGGTTCATTCCCGTCATCACAGCTCTCTGTTTCTAGGTTTTGAATCTGGGTAAACAAACTAGGAGAGTGTGATTCCAGCTCAATATCTTGCCCATCTTGGTCGCCCAACAGGAGAGGAGCAGCATAATAAGAACTCGTGGGAATTGGTGTGTACGGAAGAGAATGTTCAAGTGAAATGGTGGGCTCTTGAGCTGGTGATTAGGAGAGTTGTAATCCATGTTAACATTAAACCTAATATTTTCTTGATTTATGTCTTGCATGTAGGAATCGTCAGAGAGAAAGCGGGACGTTTCTTGAACGTTGACAACTTCATAATTCACTGGATCTGTATTGGTCATGGTCTGTTCACCGTCCATCTCCTTAGCGTGTGCAAGGAACCTGAGGGAAGTTAGATTTCAGTTATTATCTTAAATAGTTAACTTACTAATACAAGGTGACAATTATTTTTATGTTACATTTTGATAGAGCCGCAAGTAGCTTTGATTTCTGTATTTCAGTGCGAAATTTCGAAATTTATCATCTAGTATAACTACTAGATATGCGTTTTCCAAAATATACAGCACACTTTTTACAATAATTAAGAATCGAGATAAGAGACAAGCTTTGTCTCACTAATATTTTCATGAATAGTCAACAAATGTTGAGATACTTTTAAGATTGATTTATATCCCACCAAGATTAAATGAATTCAGAAACAAAGGGAACATTTATTTTAGAGACGGAATTCAAGAACGCTGATCGAAGAATATTCAATATTTGAAGTGGACATTCAAGCAAACTTCACTACACCTCATGTCTCAAAACAAATTCTGGCTTAGCAATTGGAATGTCGGGTTTATATCTAAGATAGACCTCAAAACATTCCACTCATCTGATTTGTTTGGAAATTAACCCACGCTTGCCACAGGAATGTGCTGCGTCATTTCCGGTTTAAGCCATTTTCAATGGGGAAGCCATACAAGTTTGGGGTTACTACTATAAATAGAAAAATCCCAAATGCTTTCAAGGGTTAAAAGGAGAGGACTTGCGCGGAATAATTTATTTTATATTTGAGAGTCAAATATTGCAGAGAGAATCTAACAATGACAAGAGAGGGCATACAATTCTACGATTTAGTAGTTAACTTATCACTAAATAAAGGCTAAATTGGAAAGAAGATGGAAAAATTATCAAATGATTATGTGGGAGTATGTGTAGAATGGCAGAGAAACAATGAGGATATACTGGAAATATGGTTAAGAAATGAAGGAAATTTTCTACAAAGTATAATTTGACGACTCTAATCGGTTGATTAGTTTACGACTTATTAGTTGACGCTGACGGGCAACAAAACTTAATTGTCACCTTGCACAAAACAAAATATCGAAACTTACTGATTCATCTCTTCTTCTGTAGTGACATCTGCAGCAATTTCATCTGGGATTCCAAACTCTTCAAGCCCCTGTACATGCTCCCGACCGAAGAGGATTCTGTAAGGAGTCATATTCTAATGTAGAATGTGGACTAGTATTGATTGAGTACTGGGTTCTATTTACATACTTAACCCAACATGGATCTTTTGATTTCCGCATAAAAGATCCTAACACCTTTTTTATCTCTTTGTTTACCCTTTCAACAGAGCCTTGTGACTGAGGATGTCTCGCCTTTCCATGAATCACTTTACATTCAGGCCATTGTTCTCGAATAAAGGTTGCAAGATTGATGTTTTTAAATTCCCTCCGTTATCGCTCTGTAGAATGTGCGGTGGTCCCAACAAACAAAATACGTCTAGAAGATTATCAACAACTTCTTGTGCTGACTTTCTTCTCAAAGGACGGAGCATAACAAATTTGGTAAGGTGGTCCTGATATACCATTAAGAAGTTGTATGGCCTGTTAATTTCTGGTGTATTTTGCAGGTGGATCAAGTCAATTTGGCCCCTCCCTCTAAGCAAAATCTGAACTACGTATTGGTTTTGTGACCGTAGATTTCAGTTGCTTTTTACATTTCTGAAGTTCGCACTCACTACACGATATGATAAATAATTGGACCACTTCTTTGGAAATGCCGGAATACTTCTGTTTAAGCACTACTGACATCCGGTCTCTTCCAAGGTGCTTTTCTCCCTCAGTGTGGACAGCCTCAAGTGTTTCGAAGAGCGATTCTTTGGATACGACTCTCAATAGATCCTGTAAGTTTTGCACTTGGCTATATAGGAATTTAACAGATTGTGACTGTTTTACCACATATTTCTTCCTAATCCTGTAGTACTGTAGAGCAGTAGAGATTCATGGAAATTAGCGGGTATTCAGTATTACTTAACTAGTATAAACTTAGTACGTATAGTAGGCAATTGTTAAGTAGTATATAGTTTAATCTGAGTGTAGTATCTGTATTGTTTGTAACTTCTTGTATTGTACTTACGACGTTAATTAAACTACTACTGCTCTACTCTGTAACATTAAGTTACAAACAATCAAGAAATGGCCAGCCCGTTTGGAAATCTGGTGATTCCGCCTTTGCATAGAGAGCAACGCATATCGGACTGGGAGTTGCTGTTCAAGGCGGCGGTTATCCCTCTTCTGGCTCAGGAGGGCGGTGAGAAATTGGCGATCAGTCTATTGCCGGCCTACGTATGTCGCAGACCAGCAGAGGCAAAGGTCGTTACCCAGATAGTGTTAGATAGTAAGGTCAACTTGGAAGAAGCATTTGAGATATTGAGGGAGCTGGATCCGCCCCTCGATAGTAGTCAAGCTATGATCTCAATGTGTAGGCAGGATTGGGAATCTGGAACACCGATCGACGATTTCTTCTACAACCTGGTGAGTGCATCCGAAATGGCGAAAGCACCATTGCATATGCCATGTGTGCTCCTGCTAAACCAATTACCTGCGGCAGCTCAAGGAGTTTTGAGAGAATGGGTTGAGAGTCATACAGATATATGCATGAAAGAATGTCGCGCATTTATCAAGAGAGTACGTAACATACTAACGGAGAAAGGTATTCGTCTTGACCAAGGCAATCGAGACTTCAAGCGTGTAGGGGAAGTTTCTCAACGAAGTTATGACCAAAAGGAAACCGACAATAGCCTTTCGGATCGAGTGGCGAAGGGAACGGTTGCAGCGGTATCGGGTAGCAATCCAGAAGAATCTATCGATGAGAGCATTAACGTGATGAAATATGAAGATGGTGGGTATGGCACTCACCGCGGACATCGATCTCAACGAACTCGAGGGGGAGGCAAGCTTTCTGGTTATCCTCGGGAATTGAGGTGTTACATTTGTGGGAGGATTGGACACTTTGCGCGAGAATGTGAACATCAGTTTTGTCAAAAGTGCGGCAGGAAAGGTCATGGTCGCAGAGACTGTCACGCAAGGAAGGAGAAACGAATTAACAGTGTGGAGCTGTCTTCCAATGCATCCCTTACTAATACCAACGATGGGAATATAGGAGGGATAGTAATTGCCATTTGGGTGAATGGAAAGCCTACCAGAGCTATGATTGACACCGGAGCTCAACCGTCAGTTATGGATGAGAAGACACTCGATAGTTTAGGACTTAGATGCAAACCTGATCCTGGAATAGTCCGAGGAGTATGCGCTACTCCAATCGATACGCTAGGTTTTGTAGAGGTGGAAAATGATCTAGGAAATGGGCGAGTACGCGAACATACGTTTACGATTCTAGATAGTCCTGAACCTACAGTGATTTTGGGAAGGGAGTTCTTACTGCGGTTCGATTCTTTTGAAATCGATTGGGGGAGAAGGAAAGTACGTCTGGGTCAACTTTGGCTAGAAACAGTTGCAAGTGTTCAGGGAGGATTACCATTAGCACGCGCCGAAGCAGTAAACCAAGTGTTGAATATGGCTGAGGATGGTAAAGAAGATACATATGATATTAATTCAGAGTTGGATTGTCAACAAAAAGAAAAGCTAGGGACTTTACTAACGGAATTCGAGGACGTTTTTGCACCTAATCCGAAGAAACCATCGGTAACTCATTTAACAGAACATTCTATTGTGACGGGTAATGCCCGTCCAGTGAGGGCTAAGAATATCAGGGTGTCGCCTCAGATTGAAAAGGAGATTAATACTCAAATTCAGCAAATGCTCGAAAACGGGATTGTTAGACCGTCGAATTCTCCCTGGGCAAGCAGAGTTATTCTCGTGACCAAGAAAGATGGAACACAAAGGTTTGCCGTAGATTATCGCGCATTGAATAACTGCACGAAGAAGGACAGTTATCCTATTCCAGAAGTGAGGGATATCTTGGACAAACTAAAGGAGAGTCGCTACTTTTCGACGCTTGACGGAGCAAGTGCATATTGGAGCATCCCCATAGCTGAAATTGATCGAGAGAAAACAGCCTTTCTTACCCCGAGAGGACAGTTCGAGTTTTGTGTGATGGCATTTGGTCTGTGCAATGCCCCTTCGTCGTACCAACGCGTGGTTGATGAAGCCCTAGGAAGCGTAGTAATAGCCAAGTATACATCGATGATACCCTAACGTATTCGCAAAGTTTTGGTAACCATTTACAACACCTAAGAGATGTTCTGGTATGCTATCGTCGAGCAGGCTTGCAGCTGAGGAAGAATAAATGCAAATTTGGGTATCAGAGTATCGAGTTTGTGGGGCATTTGCTAACACCAGAGGGACACCAGCCAATCGATTCACTGGTAGGTAGAATTAGCAGACAGGCACGCCCTAACAATGTAAGGACATTAAAATCTTTCTTGGGGTTGGTAAATTATTATCGCGAATTTCTTCCTCGGATGGCGGATATAGCAAGCCCTCTATTTCGCCTCACGAGAAAAGGAGTCAAATGGGATTGGGATGAGTCGTGTGAACGAAGCTATACTAAACTGTGTGAAACATTAGAAGGGAATCCCGTGACTCTAGCCTATCCTTCATGGAGCGAGGCTTTTTACGTAGAGGCTGATGCGTCCGGAGAAGCAGTGGGTGGAGTATTGTCTCAGATGGATAGGTATGGGAGATTGAAGCCAATAGCTTTCTTTTCTTCCATGCTGAGCGAGGCCCAGAAGAAGTACTGTGCCGGGGAACGTGAAGCTCTTGCGATTGTTCTTGCGGCTCGCAAGTGGAGGAAATATTTGGAAGCGGCTGTTGATGTTGTCTTTTTGTCGGATCACAATCCTCTTGTCTGGATGCGTGGACAAAGAGATCCACGGGGGAAGTTCTCAAGGTGGTTGCTAGAGCTGGAATCATTACACTATAGAATTGAATATAGACGAGGGAGCAGCAATTGTGCAGCAGACTACCTTAGCAGGAGTTCGGTAGTGTTCGATTCTGAAGTGAACGATGAAGCCGAGCATTTTGAACGGCATGTTTACGCCTTGACAGGAGATAGAGACGGATTTAGGGAAAGGGTTAGAGAGGAACAGGCCAAAGATTGTGAGTCGTCGGACGCGATTAGGCAACTGAGAGAAAAAGGTCAAGTACGAGAAGGGCAATTGAGGAAGCATGATGGTTGGGTAGTGAGAGATGGATTATTGTGTCGTTTCGGTGCGCTGTTTGTCCCTCGCTCTCTTAGAGAAAGGACTTTGGATCTCGTGCACGGACAGTCTCATCCTGGAGTGCATCGGACATACGAGTTGCTCAAACCTCGGTTCTTTTGGAGGGGGATGGTGAAAGATGTAGAGAGGTTTTGCAGGAGTTGTTTAGTGTGCCTTAGGAATAAGAGATCTTCGAGTGGGAAGCAGCCCTTGATCCCTATTAATGAGTGTCAGCGTCCTCGGGCAATGGTGTCGTTTGATATTGCTACTCTACCTTGGGCGTCGGGGGGCTTTCGTTACGTTCTGATTATGGTAGATTTATTCTCAAAATTTGTTGAGGCTAGGCCGTTGCGGAGTCAAGATGCGAAGAGCGTGGTAAAAGCTTTTATGGATGGATGGGTATTGCGGCATGGCTACCCCCAAGTTCTCCTCTCTGACCAAGGTCGAAATGTGGATGGTACGATGGTACGCGAAGTATGCGAAGAGTTGGGAATTGAAAAGCGCAGGTCTAGTCCATATCACCCAGAAGGGGATGGACAAGCAGAGAGAACGGTGCAAACGTTCAAGCAGTGTATGAGGTGTATGCTAGAGGAAAGGAAGATTGAAAAGACAGATTGGCCAAGCTTAGTAAATGAGGTGACCTTTCAATGTAATGCGTTAATTAATAGCAGCACTGGTTACTCTCCGAGCGAGGTAATGTATGGAGAAGAACTTAGATCTGATCTGGACTTGCTTATTCCAACGGTGGCTCAGGAAGAGTTTGAAGATGTTGATAGCTATGTCAAAATGGCGGTAACCCGAAGATGTATCCAATAATATACGCGAAGCTCAGGAAACTATGAAACGCAATTATAACCGCACTGCAAAGGAATCGGATATTGTAGCAGGGGACCTGGTACTGGTAAAGGATGAAAATCGCAGCGATTCTCTGTCCCCATTGTACAAAAGCCCCAAGAGGGTCTTGAAAAGGAAGAAAGCCAACGTGATCGTGGGGGATCTTGAATTGAATCAAGAGAAGGTGGTACACCTAAATCGATGTCGAAAGGTACCTGGTCCTGAAAATTGCCTGGATGAATCAACCTTATCTGTGACGCAAGAAAGTAATTGCGATCAAACCCTCCTGTTAGGGGATGAAGAGGAACAACAGGTTCCCATGCAACAGATGTCAAATAGTGAAGTCATTGCAAGTGACTTTGGTCATCCCTTACTGCGACGATCTACGAGAGAATCCAGACCGACAAAATTTTTCGGGAATGTGGTGACGAGTTATCCTCGGAGAAGAGGTTGTGCAGAGGAAAGAGAGGAGCGTGGATGTTTAGAGGGAGGGGGTAATGTAGAGCAGTAGAGATTCATAGAGCAGTAGAGATTCATGGAAATTAGCGGGTATTCAGTATTACTTAACTAGTATAAACTTAGTACGTATAGTATGCAATTGTTAAGTAGTATATAGTTTAATCTGAGTGTAGTATCTGTATTGTTTGTAACTTCTTGTATTGTACTTACGACGTTAATTAAACTACTACTGCTCTACTCTGTAACAGTACCTTTGGCGATCAGCTCCTTTTTGGACAGGGGGAGGATCAGAATAAATGCGGATGATATCTGTAATCTGAGCTGAACTGAGGACAAACTGATAGGATTCAATGGAATTGTTGAACTTTTCCCGAGGGGATATCATGACTGTGATTGTATTGTCTTTTGTTATAATTTTCTGTATTTATCTTCTCAAGAAATAAATGCCTACAAGTATTGACCATCCAATTGACGTATTTAGACAGCTCAAACTAATCCCTTCAGCTGTCTTAGTTGCTATTGCGAAACCGTCTTCGCTTGACACGCAATTGAATATGACCAGTTTTGATACCATTATTTTCTTCTTTATCATATGTTTCGATTGCGAATTGATTGCGAAGTTTGGGAATGAGCATAACTTATTTTAATGAATAAATACAATTTGAATCCTAAAATTAGATCGTTATCGTGCTGAAAACAACATCATTTACTTTAAATTAGTACACTGAAGTTAAAAATAACCCATGATATTCTATTAACAGTGGAAACGCATTTTGACTAGTCGAAACGCGTTTCGACTAGAAAGTCAGTCAAAACGCGTTTCGACTGGAAACGCATTCTGACTGCAACATATATATAAATAAATATTAATCGAGTTTTAATAGTCCCCAATTAAGGTGGCAGGCCCTCAAGATTATTCCTCCGGAATACAAAACCCCTACTAAACTTGACACCTCCCTAGAACGAAACGCCGCTAATAAACTAGCATCCCTACACCCAGATATCACCTTTATAATTCATGAAGCTCACCTACTCTACACAGCTGTAAAACAAGCAGAAGCCCCCTTACGATAACTGAGGACTGAGACCCTCGTAAAGATCTCCTTCGAAAACTATTATTTGTGCTACTCTACTATAATTATAACATTCTTGTCTACCCATAATGAAGACTTTACATAAAGTCGAAAGCTATTTTTGTGATACTTCGCTAATAAAATCTTCTTTCTATTGAAACGCTCATACTATATCGCTATATATATATATATATATATACAAACAAACATTAATAGAGTTTTAATAGTAAGGATATATATATATATATATATGTATATTTAACGAATTGATAGAAGAAACTGCCAGGCCCAGAAAGCTGATTTTTGGAGGTAACAAATAGTACCCAGATCATGATCCAATAGTACCCAGATCATGATCCAATAGTACCTAGATCATGATCCAATAATACCCAGATCATGATCCAGTATAGTACCTAGATCATGATCCAGTGTAGTACCTAGATCATGACCAGTGTAGTACCTAGATCATGATCCAGTGTGGTACCTAGATCATGATCTAGTTTCATGATCTATAGCAGCGGATCTGAACCTGGGCTACCTGGGGTGAATTCAAACTTGTCAAAAATGTTTACTAGAACCTTAATACAATTATTAGTTATTGTTTGTTTTGTTTTTTAGGATAATCGTAGCAATAATTATCATTAATGACTAAGTTCAACAAAATGAGAGGGGTACATTAAATACCATGTTGACACCAAGGGGTACCCCTGATTGAAAAGGTTCAGGACCACTGATCTAGAGGTCAAAATCATTATCCAGTAGTTAATGATTCACGATCTGTATAATTTCAACACTTACTATTAATTAACAGATGAATGCCAGCAAAATTAGGTTAATATTAAGATAGACATTTTTTATGTGAATTGAAGGGAATTCCCGTCTGGAAATGACACGAAATGTTTTGCAACGATTTTTACACTTTGGCATTCATCATTTTAAATGATTATTCTAGACAATAATCTCCGTAGTGAAATGGTATTCTATAGAAACAATTACATATATTATATTCAGTAGTACATACCAGATACCTATATGGTTATTTATGATGTTACTTATATAAAGGAAGCCAGACAGCATACATACCATTTCTCCAGTGGTTTATTTCGTCGTCAAGCTCTTTGAGTCACACATGAGTGTATAAATGTAAATTTAACAAATCATTCTGATCTAATATAACCCCGTACGATATCCACGATGTCTGCTGACAAGCAATCAGATAAAGAGATTTATCTGACTGAACTCACACCTGCATCAACTAAAAGAAGACGCACAGAAGAGATAACTCTCTCTCAACTTCAAATCGAAGACTATCAACCAATTTCTAATCGCATCGATTCGCAATCTATCCGTAAGTTTATTAATAAAAAAATATTCCTTAGATGTTACACCATTGTAGGATATGGAATCTAAGTTAATAAATCAATCAAATAGGTGAGCTTAAGTACAGTTCTTATGAGCCTGAAGATACCACTGATTCTAGAATGGAACTACACATTCTGAACGTTGCTTCTGTAGACCGATATCTACATTCTCTTCTGCAACATAACAAACATTGGAGGCTTACAGGTACAGATATCATAGTCATGTGCGATTATGAAGATAATAAAGGTAGGATAGATTACCTTGGTAAATTTCATCAACGATTCAGTACACCTTAATATTATTATTATTATTTCCTTTAGAAAGGCAAATACTTCGTCAGTTTGGGATTGTCATTATCAAGTCACTCTTGTGTACAACTTGTCAGGATACTGAATGTTTGCATGCTAATGCCGCACAGCTATCGATTGATGACGAAATATTTCAAGAGGTTGGAGCAAAATATTGTGACGGATTGGATTACTACTTTCTAACTGATAATTCAGTTATATTAATTGAAGATTCTATAATACATTCATTCAATTGCAAGGTAACTAAATGTTTTAATTATAGTATATTTAAATATTCCACATCATTTTCTTAATAAATTAAACATATTGTATAGGAAGGTAATTGGTATGGCAGGACTTGTTTGAAACCATGCAATCGAAAATCATCTTTACTGAAGGTTTTACCGAATTCTATTCCTAAAAGTGTTGAGTACCATGAACAGAAATATGAAACGATTTCGAGTACTCCCATTCCATTATCTTTAGATGAATCTCTTTCTAGAGTATATGATAACCAACTGAAGCACGGAATTGAATTGCCAGTCGAGATTGTGCCTGATAAATTGTTTTGTGCTAATGGATATTCCTTTGATATTCCCAAACCAGCACGTCCAACTAAAGGAATTATTATTTACACTGAGAATGATGTAATTACCAAATATGCGAGTTTCCGAACCCAAAGGACAAGCATTTCGACGTCAATCCAGACCTAAAGTTCGAAGATAGGCAAGCGTTGTTGAGGGTATTGGATGAATTTGAAGATGTCTTCGCCATTAATCCGAAAAAGCCTACAACCACTCACCCTGGGGGAACATGTTATCGATACAGGTTCAGCACAACCAATAAAGCAACGGCCAAGGAGGGCATCACCTAATGCTGAAGCAGAGATAAACAAACAGGTCGAAGAGATGTTGGATAATGGTATCTGCCGGGTTTCGAAATCTCCATGGAGCAGTTCTGTCGTTTTAGTAAAGAAGAAGGATGGGAGTTTGAGATTTGCCACCGATTATCGGCTCCTAAACGAGGTAACTAAAAAGGATTCGTATGCCATGCCGGACCCTCGCTCGATATTCGATAAGTTTGATGGAAGTAATTATTTTACCTTTCTGGATTGCGCATCCGCCTATTGGTGTGTACCATTAAGAGAAGAAGATATTGAAAAGACCGCTTTTACAGTGCAACGGGACCACTACGAGATGATGGTGATGCCGTTCGGTCTGTGCAACAGTCAGAGCACTTTCCAAAGAATCCTGGACAGGGCGCTCAATGATGCAAAAGGAACCGAGTCTTACGTGGATGACTGCATGACGCACTCGGAGTGTTTCGAGGACCACATAAGGGATGTACGCCAGGCTTTGGGTTGTTTCCGTAAAGCTAATATACAACTTCGGGGTGACAAATGTCGTTTTGGATATCCGAGTGGACAGTTCCTAGGCCATGAAATTTCCGGAAATGGACGTAAACCGTTGAGAGAGATGGTAAATCGTATTTTGAATTTCCCCATGCCGAAAAAAATATGAGAACTTCAGAGATTTTTAGGGATGGTGAATTATTATAGGGAATATATCCCCAACATGTCCGAATTGGCCGAACCGTTGCATAGGTTATTGAGGAAATCGGCAACTTGGGAATGGGATGAGACATGCCAGGAATCTTCCGTTTGTTGTGTCAGAGGCTCGCTGACCAACCGGTGATATTGGCACATCCGAATTGGGATGCTCCATTCTATGTAGAAGCGGACGCCAGTGCAGATATCGCAGCCGCAGTTCTGTCCCAAAAAGATCCTGACACTCAAAAGTTGAGACCACTCGGCTACTTTTCAACAGCCCTCAACGAAAGCCAACGAAGATATAGTGCGGGTCAAATGGAGGCCTGGGCCTTGGTCAGTGCGACGAGGAAGTGGCATGAGTATTTACGAGCAGCTGTCCATGAATATTTACTCACGGACCACAACCCACTCGTGTGGATGAAGAGACAGAAGAATCCGCGGAATACCTATGCTAGGTGGCTGATGGAATTGGAGGATTTGGATTATGACATTATCTATCGGAGAGGAAGCGAAAATACAGTTGCTGACACGTTGAGTAGAAAGGGCGACTGTTATGACGAGTACGTCAACAATGAGGAGACGTTTGAGGATAGAATATATGTCATTACCGGTCAGACTCAATGGATGGAAGAAATGCGCACCGCGCAGGAGAGCGATGGAGCGATCAAATCAGCGGAGGAGCAACTACGACGGGGTAATATTTTGTCGGGGAAATATAAGGCATACGGGGGAATGAACATATCGGATGGGCTGTTGTGCAGAGGGAGGAAGGTTATCGTACCCAACGTCATGAAAGAGAAAGTAATTGGATTAATACACGCTAGGACCCATGCAGGTGAACAGAGGACGCTGGAAATGGTAAAGCGGAATTATTTTTGGAGAGGAATGAGTAACGACGTGGCCCAGTTTTGCAAATCTTACCAAATTTGCAATCAGTCAAAGGCTAAATCTACACCGAAACAGACGTTGCAGCCATACGAAATTGGACAGTTGCGTCCTAGGAACGCAGTCGCCATGGATGTGGCAACTCTGCCGTGGAGCTATGACTACCATCGCTACTTCCTTCTGATTGTCGATATGTTCACGAGACATATCGAGCTCATTGCTTTGCAAGACCAAACTGCAGAAAGCATTAAATCGGCTTTTATTTCTGGTTGGATACATCGGCATGGGGTTCCGAGGATATTGATATCTGACCAAGGACGAAATGTTGATGGAGAGACTATAAATCAACTTTGTGCCAGATTTGGGATCGACAAAAGACACTCAACACCTTACCATCCTGAGGGAGATGGATTAGCCGAACGTTCTATTGGGACTGTAAAGCAAGTTATGCGTTGTCTCTTGCTGGAAAGAGAAATCCCCAAAACGGATTGGCCATGCCTGTTGAGTGAAGTAGGATTCGTATGTAATTCAATGGTAAACAGTTCCACAGGGATATCACCACACGAACTAATGTACGGGAATAGGTTAAGAGACCCTATCGATACTCTACTCGAAAATAGTCCAGCACCCGGGAACCCTGGTGAAGGGGAATACGTGGAGGAACTCAAGAATCGACAGGAGGAATTGCAGGAATTGGCTGCCCAGAATTCCCGCGACGCAAAAGAGAGAATAAAACGAACTTACAACAGAAGTAAGAAGGACAGCGTCGCCTCTGAAGGAGACCAAGTATTCCTAAGGAACGAGTCTAGGTGCGACTCACTAGATCCGTTGTATATTGGACCTTACCTGGTAACCAAGAAGAGAAAGGCCAACGTCCTGCTAAGGCCTGCTAAGGACCTCATAACTGGAAAGGAAAAATGGGTACACTTGAATCGCTGCAAACCGCTCTCCTCTCGTCACGAAGTTCCAATGGGATTATCTGTGCCTGGTCCCTGGGAAGAAGGCGGATCAGATAAAGAGGTCATACCAGAAGTGGATGGGGATGGAGACAACGACTTGGTCGAGGGAACAGTGATGGAACCAGTGAGGAGGTCACTGCGAACTCCCAAGCAGACCGAATTTTTCGGTGAACTCGTTCCATGGGGGACTCTCAAAACACGGGGAATTAATACTTAGGGACCGATATTCATAAGAGGGGGGAGTGATGTAGTAGAATAGGTAGTATTCACAGTCAACCATAACAAGCTGACTGGTTTACTTAGTCACTAATGGAATCTACATAATGTATTACAACGTTTAGCTAGTTGTTATTTCTAAACATTATACCTTGTAATCATTCACTTGACTTATTACATAGCTTATTGTGACAATACCACCTGTTCCTCAAGTACTCCGTACATTTATTCCATCCAAAGCGAAACGGCAGGAAATTTTAGGATATTTAGAAAATGGGCTCCCTAAACGTGTATTTTCTGATTTTGTGCAGTCTCTTGAATTACCTCCTTTGGCTAATTATATCGAAACAGGCAGTATTGTAGATGATACCAATGTAGTCGTTGGGGACAGACATATCAAAGATGTTATCTACTATTTCACTAGAAACGATCCAATTTCAGGAATATTCCAATTTTCCATGCTAGAACAAGAAGAACTTAAAACAGTAGTAAAACTTGCCAAAGGAAAATGTATTCTAGAAAGTGATACTGTTGGAATTTTCCGTAAAATGTACACCCTTATCAGATTATGTCTATCTTTGGAATGTAGGAAGAAAACAGACTCCGTAGGCAATGCAATTCTGGCATTACATCCTAACGTTTGCTCTTTACTATCTTGGATAATGGAGCGTCTAGAAATATTATTCGCAACACCAACAAGAAAATTGATACCTTTCAAGCCAACTGATTCACTAGATTTCTCTTATTATTTTCCAGCATTTGAAACCCAGTACAAGTAAGTTATATTATCTGACCTCAACGAGCATGGAATAAGTACAATCCAAATTAATCGTTTTGTTTTCATAACAATATTACATACATCCTTTAGACTACCATACTATGAAGAAGATAAAAGCCGTGATAAGAGGAAACTGCACGAAGAAGTTCCCCGAACACCATACATTGTCACCAGGAATGGTCATGATGAACTGCAAACATCATATTTGCTATGGATTTCATATTTTGAGGACAAAATAGTCAACTGTATCCATTCTTCATCTCTTACTCACTAACTTCCGCATCCAACCTCGGGTAATCATATATGACAATGCATGCAACCTCCATAGAACATGTATGATCAGGTAAGTAGTACAAGCATTTTAATTAATAAGAGAAACTGGCGACACTACGTAAGCCAAATTTTGTTTTTAGAGATCCAAGGGCATTTCAACACACTAGTTTCCTTGTTGATCGATTTCACTCTCGAAATCATCAATGCACTCCCTTATATTCGATGAGACATATCACAGATGACAAACTAAATCGGATAAATTCACAAGTGTGTGAACAGTTATTTTCTATTGTCAGGAGAATTTCTACGCAAATAGCCTACATGCGCTTAGAAAATGTATTCTACACTACCCGCTACTCCCTATCAATTATTAATCAAGATTTCAAGAAGAAGATACGTATTAAGTTACACTGACATATAAATGATATTCAATTTCTCATTCAATTATATGTCTATCTTACAAGTATATAGTAAAACTCATGGTTTTATTTGTTTGTTTGTTTGTTTGTTTGTTTGTCCGAATTGGCATGAAGCTTCCTCAAGTCGCACAGCGTAATAAATGTAATTGAACTTTATAAATGTGTATTGATTACGTGATAATAGTAATATATATTGATAATGTACGTATATAAATACCAAATGATGATTCATTTGCACCTGTAACATGTAAAATAGATCCTGTATCATTTTCTTGTGCTACACATGACCTATGGTATACGGTCTGACATTTCAAGCACTTTAAAGTATGCTCGAATGCATCTTTGGGGAGTCTGCAAACACATACTAACGAAATAGAGATATGTGTAGTTCTCCTCTTCAGAGCAGTCTTTACTTAAGTGCTTGGGAATTGAGTAAGGTGCATCGCTACAAAGCATTCTTTCAAATGCACTCTCATTCTATTTTGGCGCCATTTCACTAGGGTTGGATTTCCACCGGTAGCAAGGGTTATACATACTGCGGCTGCGAACAACCCGCAATCCGAACCACCTTGTTGCTGTTGAATTGGTTCTAAGTTTACATCAAGGTTGTTCGGAGCCTCTCTCCAGTAGAGTGACGCAAGTTGGATCTTCACTCTGTCACTAAGTGATCCATAATCCATTGAATCATATACATAGACTCTATTATTCGCGTCACTCCTCGACACGATCCAGTGAAGAGACCCGTCATGATGGACTTGTAGACTTCCGGGAAGAGAAGGAGTGAAATGTCGTCCCTAGAGAGATATTTTGATAATATCACTGATTTACATAATTAGGAAATTAATGAAAATGTTTAAATCGCACAAAATTTGATTAAATTATCATCTTACTTGGCTTAGAATTGTGTCTTGTAATCCTCTCAAGTGAGGGAACTGGTTTAACATCAAGACCTAAAACGTCATCAGTTGTTAGGAAGAACTGAATTTAGAAACGAATCATAATGATATAACACTTACACTAAATGCATTCATTGTTAGTTACATCAGTTAGAAATGTAATAGAATGGCTCAGTTCATGTAAAATGACCTTCATATCACTTTGAGATATTACTCTTCTAGAAAAAGGGTCTTTCAAAGTGATTATGGGATCTGAAGTGTATGATCGGGTTGCTGAGGAATATGTTCTGTAGCCGTGATGATATCTAAATGTATCGTTTGTTACTAGTTATTTAATCCAACAATTGAATAACACAAAATCTTTTTAGACTAGAACTGGTACAAATAAATGAATACCTCAGAATTTGGAAATTTGTGAATTACCTAGTGCCAATCAGATTGAGAGCCTATTCAAGCGCCCTCATTCGACTTAGATCATTCTAAACCAAAGACAACTGAGGGACTGTATTACTAATCACTAAAGGCCTTTTTGGAGCAAGAACTACACCAAAATCCCTCGAAAACGCGTAATTTGATACTCAAATCTTCAAACTAATCGCCTTAAATGCAAAATAAGAAAAAACTGGAATAAATTATTTTTATTAATATTTTTACCTTGTGAATGACTATCCTTAACTGGTGTATCAGGTATCTGAGGAAAAAAATACTTTGGAGATGGTGGTGGCTCTATATGAGACAAGCTTAGGTCAGAAACTGAAGAGAGAGTATCATCATAGGCAAACTCTATATCGATCCGCTCTAGTATGGGCACATCAGAGGGGACAGGTTCTTCACACTCTGATGTGAAAATTCATCCAGGGTAGTTGCTATTTTTCTCTCTGGAGCTGGGCTGCTCCTTGGTGACCTATCTCGACAGTCATCCGGATTTATTTTTCCATTCTCACTAGAATTATACGCCTCAAGCACTGCTGTTAAGGAATTGCGACTACTCGTCCGAACGTTTTTGAAAGGGTGTCCCTTTGGCCACCATTCGGGCTTCAGATTGCTGTCGCTCCAGAAGTTCCATCGTCCTAGAATAAATTTTTAATCACGGAGAACATAAAATAGGTATGTGTGTTGGTATTTCCAGAAATTCGATTAAAAAAACAGCCTGTACTTGTATATTGTAACATTGCTAGTGAATTAAGTTACCATTGATCTAAATCCATACTCATCATCATGATGAAAGAATGAGGTAACAATTATTTCAATGGTCTAGGACAGTGGTTCCCAATATTTTGAACCCCATCCCCTGTGACCTAAAGATTTAACGGTACACCCCCAAAATTCAGGGGACATGCCATTGGGAGGGCACAACAGATATTTATTATACATGTACATAATACCCCGAATGCACTCAAAATTTAACTGATACGCCAGATCTAAAATTCGTTCTCTACACATTTGGATTACCGAATTTTTAAGCTGTCAACACAACTTCATTCTCCAATGTTTAATATACAATCTGCCCTCACGATCTCGGCGTGTGTCACATGATTTTAGTTCACCCTATGGCCACAAAAATTGAATATTTGCTTTTTTATCAAAAAAAGTAGTAAGTATAATATTGAATCAGATGTAGTCAATAACACTCTCTACCTTATGATATAATTATTAATGCATGTCAGCCTAGGCACCCGAAGTGTCCGCCATCTGCGCAGCGCAAGTAAGCGAAGCGCGCTTGTTGTTAAGTATAGGATCACTGAAAGAATATCACATGTTTAGTGAATCCTACTTAAATAGTGTTGGAATACAATGCCCGAGCAAAGTTCATTAGCCAAAAGGAACTATTTTTATATAAAGGATAAATCAGCCGTACAATTTGGGGCGGAGGATGATGGTGAAATAAATAATTTAGAAAAATGAATAATTAATTAATTAACATACCAATTGATCGCTGTGTTATCCAT
>OY725501.1:869507-1023024 GCA_963281255.1 Aphrocallistes beatrix | reverse complement strand
GAAGAGATGTTGGATAATGGTATCTGCCGGGTTTCGAAATCTCCATGGAGCAGTTCTGTCGTTTTAGTAAAGAAGAAGGATGGGAGTTTGAGATTTGCCACCGATTATCGGCTCCTAAACGAGGTAACTAAAAAGGATTCGTATGCCATGCCGGACCCTCGCTCGATATTCGATAAGTTTGATGGAAGTAATTATTTTACCTTTCTGGATTGCGCATCCGCCTATTGGTGTGTACCATTAAGAGAAGAAGATATTGAAAAGACCGCTTTTACAGTGCAACGGGACCACTACGAGATGATGGTGATGCCGTTCGGTCTGTGCAACAGTCAGAGCACTTTCCAAAGAATCCTGGACAGGGCGCTCAATGATGCAAAAGGAACCGAGTCTTACGTGGATGACTGCATGACGCACTCGGAGTGTTTCGAGGACCACATAAGGGATGTACGCCAGGCTTTGGGTTGTTTCCGTAAAGCTAATATACAACTTCGGGGTGACAAATGTCGTTTTGGATATCCGAGTGGACAGTTCCTAGGCCATGAAATTTCCGGAAATGGACGTAAACCGTTGAGAGAGATGGTAAATCGTATTTTGAATTTCCCCATGCCGAAAAAAATATGAGAACTTCAGAGATTTTTAGGGATGGTGAATTATTATAGGGAATATATCCCCAACATGTCCGAATTGGCCGAACCGTTGCATAGGTTATTGAGGAAATCGGCAACTTGGGAATGGGATGAGACATGCCAGGAATCTTCCGTTTGTTGTGTCAGAGGCTCGCTGACCAACCGGTGATATTGGCACATCCGAATTGGGATGCTCCATTCTATGTAGAAGCGGACGCCAGTGCAGATATCGCAGCCGCAGTTCTGTCCCAAAAAGATCCTGACACTCAAAAGTTGAGACCACTCGGCTACTTTTCAACAGCCCTCAACGAAAGCCAACGAAGATATAGTGCGGGTCAAATGGAGGCCTGGGCCTTGGTCAGTGCGACGAGGAAGTGGCATGAGTATTTACGAGCAGCTGTCCATGAATATTTACTCACGGACCACAACCCACTCGTGTGGATGAAGAGACAGAAGAATCCGCGGAATACCTATGCTAGGTGGCTGATGGAATTGGAGGATTTGGATTATGACATTATCTATCGGAGAGGAAGCGAAAATACAGTTGCTGACACGTTGAGTAGAAAGGGCGACTGTTATGACGAGTACGTCAACAATGAGGAGACGTTTGAGGATAGAATATATGTCATTACCGGTCAGACTCAATGGATGGAAGAAATGCGCACCGCGCAGGAGAGCGATGGAGCGATCAAATCAGCGGAGGAGCAACTACGACGGGGTAATATTTTGTCGGGGAAATATAAGGCATACGGGGGAATGAACATATCGGATGGGCTGTTGTGCAGAGGGAGGAAGGTTATCGTACCCAACGTCATGAAAGAGAAAGTAATTGGATTAATACACGCTAGGACCCATGCAGGTGAACAGAGGACGCTGGAAATGGTAAAGCGGAATTATTTTTGGAGAGGAATGAGTAACGACGTGGCCCAGTTTTGCAAATCTTACCAAATTTGCAATCAGTCAAAGGCTAAATCTACACCGAAACAGACGTTGCAGCCATACGAAATTGGACAGTTGCGTCCTAGGAACGCAGTCGCCATGGATGTGGCAACTCTGCCGTGGAGCTATGACTACCATCGCTACTTCCTTCTGATTGTCGATATGTTCACGAGACATATCGAGCTCATTGCTTTGCAAGACCAAACTGCAGAAAGCATTAAATCGGCTTTTATTTCTGGTTGGATACATCGGCATGGGGTTCCGAGGATATTGATATCTGACCAAGGACGAAATGTTGATGGAGAGACTATAAATCAACTTTGTGCCAGATTTGGGATCGACAAAAGACACTCAACACCTTACCATCCTGAGGGAGATGGATTAGCCGAACGTTCTATTGGGACTGTAAAGCAAGTTATGCGTTGTCTCTTGCTGGAAAGAGAAATCCCCAAAACGGATTGGCCATGCCTGTTGAGTGAAGTAGGATTCGTATGTAATTCAATGGTAAACAGTTCCACAGGGATATCACCACACGAACTAATGTACGGGAATAGGTTAAGAGACCCTATCGATACTCTACTCGAAAATAGTCCAGCACCCGGGAACCCTGGTGAAGGGGAATACGTGGAGGAACTCAAGAATCGACAGGAGGAATTGCAGGAATTGGCTGCCCAGAATTCCCGCGACGCAAAAGAGAGAATAAAACGAACTTACAACAGAAGTAAGAAGGACAGCGTCGCCTCTGAAGGAGACCAAGTATTCCTAAGGAACGAGTCTAGGTGCGACTCACTAGATCCGTTGTATATTGGACCTTACCTGGTAACCAAGAAGAGAAAGGCCAACGTCCTGCTAAGGCCTGCTAAGGACCTCATAACTGGAAAGGAAAAATGGGTACACTTGAATCGCTGCAAACCGCTCTCCTCTCGTCACGAAGTTCCAATGGGATTATCTGTGCCTGGTCCCTGGGAAGAAGGCGGATCAGATAAAGAGGTCATACCAGAAGTGGATGGGGATGGAGACAACGACTTGGTCGAGGGAACAGTGATGGAACCAGTGAGGAGGTCACTGCGAACTCCCAAGCAGACCGAATTTTTCGGTGAACTCGTTCCATGGGGGACTCTCAAAACACGGGGAATTAATACTTAGGGACCGATATTCATAAGAGGGGGGAGTGATGTAGTAGAATAGGTAGTATTCACAGTCAACCATAACAAGCTGACTGGTTTACTTAGTCACTAATGGAATCTACATAATGTATTACAACGTTTAGCTAGTTGTTATTTCTAAACATTATACCTTGTAATCATTCACTTGACTTATTACATAGCTTATTGTGACAATACCACCTGTTCCTCAAGTACTCCGTACATTTATTCCATCCAAAGCGAAACGGCAGGAAATTTTAGGATATTTAGAAAATGGGCTCCCTAAACGTGTATTTTCTGATTTTGTGCAGTCTCTTGAATTACCTCCTTTGGCTAATTATATCGAAACAGGCAGTATTGTAGATGATACCAATGTAGTCGTTGGGGACAGACATATCAAAGATGTTATCTACTATTTCACTAGAAACGATCCAATTTCAGGAATATTCCAATTTTCCATGCTAGAACAAGAAGAACTTAAAACAGTAGTAAAACTTGCCAAAGGAAAATGTATTCTAGAAAGTGATACTGTTGGAATTTTCCGTAAAATGTACACCCTTATCAGATTATGTCTATCTTTGGAATGTAGGAAGAAAACAGACTCCGTAGGCAATGCAATTCTGGCATTACATCCTAACGTTTGCTCTTTACTATCTTGGATAATGGAGCGTCTAGAAATATTATTCGCAACACCAACAAGAAAATTGATACCTTTCAAGCCAACTGATTCACTAGATTTCTCTTATTATTTTCCAGCATTTGAAACCCAGTACAAGTAAGTTATATTATCTGACCTCAACGAGCATGGAATAAGTACAATCCAAATTAATCGTTTTGTTTTCATAACAATATTACATACATCCTTTAGACTACCATACTATGAAGAAGATAAAAGCCGTGATAAGAGGAAACTGCACGAAGAAGTTCCCCGAACACCATACATTGTCACCAGGAATGGTCATGATGAACTGCAAACATCATATTTGCTATGGATTTCATATTTTGAGGACAAAATAGTCAACTGTATCCATTCTTCATCTCTTACTCACTAACTTCCGCATCCAACCTCGGGTAATCATATATGACAATGCATGCAACCTCCATAGAACATGTATGATCAGGTAAGTAGTACAAGCATTTTAATTAATAAGAGAAACTGGCGACACTACGTAAGCCAAATTTTGTTTTTAGAGATCCAAGGGCATTTCAACACACTAGTTTCCTTGTTGATCGATTTCACTCTCGAAATCATCAATGCACTCCCTTATATTCGATGAGACATATCACAGATGACAAACTAAATCGGATAAATTCACAAGTGTGTGAACAGTTATTTTCTATTGTCAGGAGAATTTCTACGCAAATAGCCTACATGCGCTTAGAAAATGTATTCTACACTACCCGCTACTCCCTATCAATTATTAATCAAGATTTCAAGAAGAAGATACGTATTAAGTTACACTGACATATAAATGATATTCAATTTCTCATTCAATTATATGTCTATCTTACAAGTATATAGTAAAACTCATGGTTTTATTTGTTTGTTTGTTTGTTTGTTTGTTTGTCCGAATTGGCATGAAGCTTCCTCAAGTCGCACAGCGTAATAAATGTAATTGAACTTTATAAATGTGTATTGATTACGTGATAATAGTAATATATATTGATAATGTACGTATATAAATACCAAATGATGATTCATTTGCACCTGTAACATGTAAAATAGATCCTGTATCATTTTCTTGTGCTACACATGACCTATGGTATACGGTCTGACATTTCAAGCACTTTAAAGTATGCTCGAATGCATCTTTGGGGAGTCTGCAAACACATACTAACGAAATAGAGATATGTGTAGTTCTCCTCTTCAGAGCAGTCTTTACTTAAGTGCTTGGGAATTGAGTAAGGTGCATCGCTACAAAGCATTCTTTCAAATGCACTCTCATTCTATTTTGGCGCCATTTCACTAGGGTTGGATTTCCACCGGTAGCAAGGGTTATACATACTGCGGCTGCGAACAACCCGCAATCCGAACCACCTTGTTGCTGTTGAATTGGTTCTAAGTTTACATCAAGGTTGTTCGGAGCCTCTCTCCAGTAGAGTGACGCAAGTTGGATCTTCACTCTGTCACTAAGTGATCCATAATCCATTGAATCATATACATAGACTCTATTATTCGCGTCACTCCTCGACACGATCCAGTGAAGAGACCCGTCATGATGGACTTGTAGACTTCCGGGAAGAGAAGGAGTGAAATGTCGTCCCTAGAGAGATATTTTGATAATATCACTGATTTACATAATTAGGAAATTAATGAAAATGTTTAAATCGCACAAAATTTGATTAAATTATCATCTTACTTGGCTTAGAATTGTGTCTTGTAATCCTCTCAAGTGAGGGAACTGGTTTAACATCAAGACCTAAAACGTCATCAGTTGTTAGGAAGAACTGAATTTAGAAACGAATCATAATGATATAACACTTACACTAAATGCATTCATTGTTAGTTACATCAGTTAGAAATGTAATAGAATGGCTCAGTTCATGTAAAATGACCTTCATATCACTTTGAGATATTACTCTTCTAGAAAAAGGGTCTTTCAAAGTGATTATGGGATCTGAAGTGTATGATCGGGTTGCTGAGGAATATGTTCTGTAGCCGTGATGATATCTAAATGTATCGTTTGTTACTAGTTATTTAATCCAACAATTGAATAACACAAAATCTTTTTAGACTAGAACTGGTACAAATAAATGAATACCTCAGAATTTGGAAATTTGTGAATTACCTAGTGCCAATCAGATTGAGAGCCTATTCAAGCGCCCTCATTCGACTTAGATCATTCTAAACCAAAGACAACTGAGGGACTGTATTACTAATCACTAAAGGCCTTTTTGGAGCAAGAACTACACCAAAATCCCTCGAAAACGCGTAATTTGATACTCAAATCTTCAAACTAATCGCCTTAAATGCAAAATAAGAAAAAACTGGAATAAATTATTTTTATTAATATTTTTACCTTGTGAATGACTATCCTTAACTGGTGTATCAGGTATCTGAGGAAAAAAATACTTTGGAGATGGTGGTGGCTCTATATGAGACAAGCTTAGGTCAGAAACTGAAGAGAGAGTATCATCATAGGCAAACTCTATATCGATCCGCTCTAGTATGGGCACATCAGAGGGGACAGGTTCTTCACACTCTGATGTGAAAATTCATCCAGGGTAGTTGCTATTTTTCTCTCTGGAGCTGGGCTGCTCCTTGGTGACCTATCTCGACAGTCATCCGGATTTATTTTTCCATTCTCACTAGAATTATACGCCTCAAGCACTGCTGTTAAGGAATTGCGACTACTCGTCCGAACGTTTTTGAAAGGGTGTCCCTTTGGCCACCATTCGGGCTTCAGATTGCTGTCGCTCCAGAAGTTCCATCGTCCTAGAATAAATTTTTAATCACGGAGAACATAAAATAGGTATGTGTGTTGGTATTTCCAGAAATTCGATTAAAAAAACAGCCTGTACTTGTATATTGTAACATTGCTAGTGAATTAAGTTACCATTGATCTAAATCCATACTCATCATCATGATGAAAGAATGAGGTAACAATTATTTCAATGGTCTAGGACAGTGGTTCCCAATATTTTGAACCCCATCCCCTGTGACCTAAAGATTTAACGGTACACCCCCAAAATTCAGGGGACATGCCATTGGGAGGGCACAACAGATATTTATTATACATGTACATAATACCCCGAATGCACTCAAAATTTAACTGATACGCCAGATCTAAAATTCGTTCTCTACACATTTGGATTACCGAATTTTTAAGCTGTCAACACAACTTCATTCTCCAATGTTTAATATACAATCTGCCCTCACGATCTCGGCGTGTGTCACATGATTTTAGTTCACCCTATGGCCACAAAAATTGAATATTTGCTTTTTTATCAAAAAAAGTAGTAAGTATAATATTGAATCAGATGTAGTCAATAACACTCTCTACCTTATGATATAATTATTAATGCATGTCAGCCTAGGCACCCGAAGTGTCCGCCATCTGCGCAGCGCAAGTAAGCGAAGCGCGCTTGTTGTTAAGTATAGGATCACTGAAAGAATATCACATGTTTAGTGAATCCTACTTAAATAGTGTTGGAATACAATGCCCGAGCAAAGTTCATTAGCCAAAAGGAACTATTTTTATATAAAGGATAAATCAGCCGTACAATTTGGGGCGGAGGATGATGGTGAAATAAATAATTTAGAAAAATGAATAATTAATTAATTAACATACCAATTGATCGCTGTGTTATCCATCCCACCATGCGGCGAAGCGTAAAAACGTTCAATTTAGTGAACTCCTTGGTAAAGAGAGCCAACATTTCGTGGTCAAGTTCCGGTTTAGGTTGTGTTGGCTTGTGGAAAGAAGTTATTAGAGATTGCCATATTTCCTTTTGATGTTTCTCGGCAAAATTCTCGAATGGTTGGGCTCCTATTATGTTCAATTTGCCTTTCCATGTGAAAGTAGCACCAATGGACTCTCCTGTGGTCTTTGAGAATGTGTCAAGAGCCTTTTGAAGATACTGACGAGCATTTTCCTTAGTAACTCTCGGCATTAATTAACTAAAAACAATAAAAGAGAAGGGGTACTGTGATCTGAGATACAACTAAATTATGAAGAGAATAACCCCTAATTTATAGGACAATTAATTTAAATATTGGGAGGTACACCAACCAACATTTTTCTACTTGGGAGGTACAGCAACCAACATTTTTCAACTTGGGAGGCAGTTTATCAGATCAACAAGTCAGATCACGATCTAGGTACCATACTGGATCATGATTTAGGTACCCACACTGGATCATGATCTAGGTACCACCCTGGATCATGATCTAGGTACTATACAGGATCATGATCTAGGTACTATTGGATCATGATCTAGGTACTATTGGATCATGATCTGGGTACGATTGGATCATGATCTGGGCACTATTTGTTATATGCATTTTAATGCTAAATTCGTCCTCAGCACTAAATTTCCAGCAATTTGATATATATATTGGACACATTTGGAGAAATTCTTTGACTGCGGGTTCCTAGCAACGGCCAGGAATGTGAAAAAAATTACTGGCCGTTGCTATGCACGGACATCCAAAAAATTCTCCAAATATGGTCAATATATATCAGATTGCTGGAAATTCAATGCTGTCACGATTCCAGCATTCAAATGATGATCTGACATGGTTCAAAGAAGCTATTGATCTTGGATTCCAGCGGATACTATCGAATGTGATTATTTTTGGGTGGCCAGTCATCAATAACCAGTTTTTCATACTTTTGATGGTGAAAAATTTTGATGTACTATATTTTAAAGTTAAGTACTGCTATAAGTTGTCGAATGAGGATATTTGCATGTTATTTATTATCCCAAAACAGTTAAAACTAATGGAAATTGAGGGACTTATTAAAAAAATTTTTAAATCCTATTTTCTGATACTTTTTTTCAGCAATTATAAAGGTGATAACTTTTTGTAAATTCATCATAGTGGCGAAAACTCATTCCTCTGGTGTTTTGGTGTGAATTTTTAACAATTTTCAAAATTTCAAAAATATGTCTGTTCATTAGTTAGATTATCGATTTATGAATGAATTTGAAAAGTTTCGAAAGGATTGTAAGCATATTGTGTCCGATTTCTTTCTTGTAAAATGACCAAATTCTTTTTTTAAAATTTTTATCTGTTTGCAATATTTCAATTATTAATGCAGTTTTGCAGATAACTCTGCGATTCAAATCTGCACTGAAAAAATTAAATGAATCGGTTTAATAAGTCAAAAGTTAGCTATTATAGGAAAGGCCAACCTTAACTTTGAAATGTGACAATGACGTCATAATTCCATGATGAGTCGACATTTTCGTCTGAGCTCAGAACTTAATGGAGCCATATCCAAAAGATTCCCACATGCCAAAAATCAGCTTTCTGGGCCTGACAGTTTCTTCAATCAATTCGTTACAGATATATACAGTCGACTCCGCTTAATAGGGCCACATCGGTCAGAGGACTTTTTGCCCCGATTAAGCGGAGGAGCCTATTAACCGAAAATATTTTGTATTAGCTTCTATGTGTGAGAGCTATTCCGGTCCTGCCAAAAGTGGCCCGATTAAGCGGCTGACCCGATTAAACAGTGGCCCGATTAAGCGGCTGACCCGATTAAACAGTGGCCCTATTAAGCGGAGTCGACTGTATTTACATTAATCGAGTTTTAATAGTAAGGATGGTCACTAATTGAATAAGAATAAAGAAAAACATTAGTGACAAGAATAGAAAGTATATGAAAAAATTCATAATAATATATTCAAATTGTCACAATAAGTATTGGACAATTGAAACATTCAATATAAGCGCGCTTCGCTTGGTTGCGATGCGAGGCTGGCGCACTTTGTCTCTTTTGGGCGCCTAGGCTCACAATGATTAATTATAAGTTAGATAACATCTTCTACATCGCTCAAAATCACAAAATTTGTCATTTTGTAACTTTTTGATGCGTAATGATGACGTCATAACAGAGTGATGTGTTATTATTTTTTGATGATAGTTGCATCATATGTGAGATAAATCAATATACACATTCAATTAAAATTTTAGCTTTCTTTCACTTAAGGATACCGCTCCCAAAACTTTGCTTGACGTAAAAATAAAGGCAAAATTTTTTATTGTAATGCCATTGTATAACTGAGCAGTCTACCATCTGATTGTACTAGTTGGAAGGGAATTTATTTAGATTTTTATGATTTAACCCGAGGATTACTTGGGGTCAAAGGTATAAATAGAAATGACCCAGCTTTCACTTTCATTTTCAGTTTACTTTCAATTAACTTTCACTTTCAATTCAACATTCCTGGACGTGTTCGGGTTAACACCCTAAAGTTACTAAAAATTTAATTATTGGAGGTTTTTGACGCATTCATCAATTAGTTTCCTACTTATTTGATATTTTTTAATGATATGGACCTCAAAGTGTTTTGGCCCCATTGGAGATTATATAACACAAAGATTTAGAAGAAAGGCAAAATACAATCCAAAATAGCTCTATAAGGCCTGTACTGGTCGCTGACGCTATTTTTTTTTGAAATTTTGGATTTGAAGTTTTGTGCATTTTTAAGTTTATATATATGCATTCTTAATATTCCTACGAAACAGCTTTTGAAAATTCAAAGTAGTTTTACTGTTATGTCACCTTTAGTAGTTGCCAATTCAATGGGTATGATTGGGGACAAAAATTTATTTTAAATATTAGGAGTGAAATTTTATGCGCACTCCTAGTAATTTTTTTTTTCTATCAATTGCCATTTTAGTGTTTCAATCCATTGTAGGTATATTGTTTTAGATAACTGACTAGAATCTAAGGCTGAGCATCTAAGCAGTCTTCAGTAGAATTATTCAATAGTTTTTTGGAAATTTGCCTAATTTTAGATACTATTTTGGGATTTCACCAAAAATTGGAAAATATCTTTGGAATGTGTGTTCTGAATTGAATGATTCTAGTCAAATTTTATCAGCAGTATGCATAGATCAGATTGCAAGCCTAATAACCATTATTTACAATCAAACTAGTTGAGTTATTTTTGCGCACATATTTTACACTCGGTATAGGAATTTAATATCACGCAATCTGGAACTATAGCATTAAAGTCGGAACACTCGATGAGCGAACAATTTAAATGGTGAAATAATAACTACTTTGGGTATCTTTAAAAGAGTTAAAACAATGGATAAGCTAGCATAAGAAAACCTATACACCCACTGTCACCCAGTACTGGCCTTAAGGGAGTTCATTTATATAATGCTCGGGAAATCGCCTTTTTGATATCAGATATTTAGCGATCATTGGATCAGAAATAAAATTATAATCGTTTCAAAAAAGAATTTGGTTGGATCCGACCATTTGTTGGTGAGATATCGCTTATTATAGGTACCGTTCGGGCATAATATCTCTCTATAGTCCCGAAAGATTCCGATGTCATATCTTAAAAACTAATTAAGATATATTATAATCTTTAATGAAAGGATATATGCGAAAATATATAGGTTCCTCAAACATTCCTTTGTCAAAAAAATAAATATTTCTCGACTTATCATTGACTTGATTGCAATACAAATTATATTGAGAACTTTGAGTATATTAGAAAATGGCGAATCTAATCATGAAAAATGTATCCTAATGTGGCTATTATGCTAAATAATGAATACAATTATCGTTAATAATGTATACAGAAAAATTGGAGAACTTTTGATAAGTACAGTGGAACCTGTATATAACGGCCACCCAAGGGACTAGACAAAATTGGCCGTTATACACAGGTGACCCCGTTATACACAGGTGATTGTCTCAATCCCCAAAAGGAATCAACGTAGTACAATAAATATAAGTTTTTAGAAACCATTACTTGAAGTAATTACACGAAACTTGTTTATCGTTCGTAACAGGTCCTGTATTAAACCCATAAATAGGTGAAAAAAGTGATGGCCGTTATGGACACGTGATGGCCGTTATGGACACGTAGTGGCCGTTATACACAGTTTAGGGTCAGTAAGGGACTACAAATGGGTTGCCGCTGGCCGCGTTGAGCAGGTGACCGCTATACACAGGTTCAATATTATGGAATTTCGTTCGGGACTGTTCATTAGTGACCACTATAGACAGGTGACCGTTATAGCAGGTTCGACTGTATTTTCTTGTTCTGGCCTTGGACCTCCCATATTCGGTCAAAAACCCCCGTTTAGGGCAGGGTTACCAGATGTCCTATTTTATAAAGGACAGTCCTGTTTTTTATTCTGTCCTTTTTGTCTTATTTGTCATTAGTCGGACCCTTCGCTTAAGGAGATGGAACCCCAAAATCAAAGTCTTAATTCAACCATTGTTATACTGTTTATGGATAGTACTAGTTAGTATAAGAATTAATGCATAATATGAGTTGCGTACTAGGAATAAATATGAAGTTATAGTCACTCAAAGTCTGAATCCTATACAATATCCGCGGTTGGGCCGTTCCTCATAACTACACTATTGACTAGGATCAAGTTGATTTAACTGTTCAAATATCATTATTAGCGATTGATTGAACTAGTAGCGAAGCTATTTTTTTCAATTTTAACTTTAATATTTTTTTATGTTGAAAATATTTTGTCAAGCCATTTAATTAGGAATTTTTGGGACAAAATTATTTTCAGCTTTTAAACTTTCCTTTTATTTGAAAATCGGTACTAGCTTAATCAGAGAATTTTGCGTGTTTTTTACAATAGGTTTGTGCTTAAAATGTGAATATTTTTAGAGTTAGGGTGATCATACGGATGTGCACCAATTGATAATTTTAAAAATTTAAATTAATAGATTTTGATTGAGAATGATTTAGACTTCCTAGAATGATATAAAAACTAAATTACAATATATTTGGATTTGTCCATTTTTTTCAAAATTTGAGGGCCTGTCTCCTTAACTAAATCGTTTTTCCTACTACTATTTTCTGACTATCTTTTTGTAACCTTATTTTTCTTAGCAATACTCTTCATGGCGAAAAGAAAGTGTATTTTTCGAGAAAATCTCACTGAGCAATTTCCATTCATTAAACATAGTAATAAAGGTGTGAATTTCGCATACTGCAGTATTTGTAACACAGACATTAACATAGGCAATGGTGGAATTTCTTTGAATAAACAGCATCTTATTTCCACCAAACATGTATCTTATGAACATGAAATATGCACCACACAGTCCCTCGCAGTGTTTATTAGAGATCAAAATTCTCCCATTAGTTTGAAGATTGCTGCAGCAGAGGGTGCATTTGCATTTCATACAGTAAAGCACCACCATTCCTTCAAGACAATGAATTGTACATCTCGCTTACTCTCAGTATGTTCTACTGATTCCGAGATTGGCAAAAACTTTCATTCTGCTAGGACTAAACCTGAACGAATTATAACTGGCGTTCTAGCACCTTTGAGTATTGAAGAGGTATTAGCTGAATTAAAATCTGGTATAAAATTTTCATTATCAACCGATGCTTCAAATCATGCTGAATTAAAGACATTTCCGGTTATTATACGCTATTTCAACCAAGATGGCATTGAGAATAAGCTATTAGATTTTGTTCATCTAGATTCTAGAAGGTGAAAAGGCTCAACAGGTTACAGACATGATATTGGAGGTTATTTTGAAAAATCAATTATCCTTACTATTAAAACTCGATTAATGTGTATATATACAAGTATGTATATACGTATGTACACTAACCGGACTAAAGTATTTGTACACTATATTATTCCCCATACGAATAGTACTAAATTGGCTCTTTTCATGAAGGGAAAAGAATTCAAACTCTAAGAGCTATTAAGAGTCTGATTTAAGATTCGAAATCTTCACATTCGAAATAGTAATAGTTGAAGATTTCTAATAAATTACTTAACCCAATGGATAAAATTATCAACCTGTACCACAAGTACCTTACCATCATGTATAGTGATAAAAAAGGACATATGTGGCACAAGGTGGCAGTGATTGATAATTTGAAAACATTGGGAATTAATAATTAATTAGAAATATCCTACAATAACTAATTTGAATGCGAAGATTGTGAACTTGAAACCCGATTAGCTGTATCACTTACCATTTCGGAGTTTTAATCTTCATGAATAGACCCATTTTAGTATTAAATGCACGTGAGATAATGAAGTGTCCAAATACTTTTGTCCGGGTAGTGTATATATCTCTCTGCAACGAATTGATTAAAGAAACTGCCGGTCATAGAAAGCTGATTTTTGGCATGTGGGGGTCTTTTGGCTATGGCTCCACTAAGTTCTGAGTTCAGACGAAAATGTCGACTCATCATAGAATTATGACTTCATTGTCACCTTTTTTATAATTAGAAATTTCAGTCTTTCGGCTATAACTCAGCCATTTTAGGTGATAAAAGGATGAAATACAATATGACAAAACAGGACGCAGTGGGTGTCTGGACACCCAGGACATCCCCGATGGCGCCGGCCATGATATATATATGCACAAGCGCGATTCGCTTGCTTGCGCTGCGCGGCTGGCGGACACTTTGTGGGAGCCTGGGGTCACATTGATTAATTATAAGGGAGATAACATCTCTAAATACGTCTGTCCTACTGTTATAATCGATATCGCGCAGAAATCACCAAATTTGTCAATTTTTAAAAAAATCGATGCGTAATGATGACGTCATGACAAAGTGATGAGTCTTCATCATATGCATCATATGGGTATATTAATATGCACATGCTATTAAAATTTCAGCCTTCTATCACTTAAAACGGCTGAGTTATGGTTGAAAAACTGAAATTTCTAATTATAAAAAAGGTGACAATGACGTCATAATTCCATGATGATTCGACATTTTCGTCTGAGCTCAGAACTTAGTAGAGCCATGGGCCAAAAGACTCCCACATGCAAAAAATCAGCTTTCTGCGCCTAGCAGTTTCTTAAATCAATGCATTACAGATATCCTTACTAATATAATAAAACTCGATTATTGTTTGTGTATATGTGTATACTAGGGTTGCCAGACGTCCAGGTTTGACCCGGACAGTCCGGGTTTCGAGCCATTTGTCCGGAGTCCGGGAATGGGATCAATTTGTCCGGGTTTGGAGAATTTTGAGTCCTGTCCGACTACTCACTACTCAGGACTGTCAATATATTCTCTCCGTATCTAAGTTATTTAGTTAGCTATTGCTCTGCTGCAAACGTGTCACTCTCTAATATTTGAAGAAAGAGTGCAAGTTTGTGAAATTTGGATTATTACTGATTTGTAATGCTACCATAATGTACGTATATTACTGAGTACTGACCCTAACTGCCTAACATGTTTCGTAATGAGTATACTTGGAATCCTCTTTTTGTTTCTGTGTTCAATGGCTTCAACGATGAATTATGATATGTAGATATGTAGTCACGTGGGTCAAGGGTCATTTTATGTGTCTTTGCAGCTCTGGTTTACAGTGAATTACCTACATTCAAATTGTTATTTCAAATTTTATTCTCTGAGATATTAGTTTACCCGCAATAACTAATAGACGAAATATAATTTATAATTTCTCTTGATTATTTATGTATTCTGTATATTTTGACGATAAGTTATTGGTACAAATTTAAAATTAGATAACATTACAATAAGCATTTTTCATCCAACACTCAGTTTCACTTAGAAGATGACTGAAAAAGGGCCAAAGAAAGCAAGAAGGGAGTGTTCATTTAATATTCAATGGCTTGACGAACCCTCTAATATCGGGTGGTTGGAGAAAGTTAGTTTTAACACTGCAAGATGTACCTTCTGTAACGTTTCCTTTACTGTCAAGTATGATGGGATCAAGGCTATAACTGCACATCGCAATTGCGAAAAACATAAAGTTCTTATTCGATCAAGTATTACTTCACATCCAATTTCCAGGTATTATACTGAGGAACACAGTCCCGAGGAAGATTTAGTAATGTCAGCTGAGCTAACTTTGGTATACCATGGAGTTATGCATTACCATAGTTACTTATCAATGGATTATTGCATGAAGATATTACCAAGTGTGCTTCCTGATTCCAAATTCGTGAAGAAGATCCATTGTGGTAGAACAAAATCTGAGGCATTAACTGCTAATGTTTTGTGTCCTCATTCAATAGAAATGGTAACTAATGAATTGAACATCCCAAATAACATATTTTACTCAGTTTCTACCGATGCCGAGCTCTAACAGAGGAAATTTGAAGCTTTACCCTCTGGCTTTACGTTACTTTTCAAAACCAGTTGGAACTAAAAATTATTGATTTTTATACCTGCCCTGAAGAAACTTCAGATTCTATTTCTAGTAATATACTTGCAAGACTTGAACAGAATCAAATGAATATACAATATTTAGTAAGTTATAGTGCTGACAATGCGGCTGACAATTATGGAAAATATCATTCAGTATTTACCAATCTTAGACATTGCACTATTTCTTCTAACTGTAACTGTCATGTCATACATAATAGCGCACGTTTTGGATGTAGGGTATTATCTCGTTATATAGAGTTGCTCGTAATAAAAATATTCAATGAGTTTTCCATATCAGCTAAAAGAGTGACGGAGCTCAAGTCTTGCTTCGATTTTGTCGAAATTGAATATAAAGAGTTACTACGCCATGTTCCAACAAGATGGCTGAGCCTTTTACCTGCATTAGACCGCTTAATACTTTCATGGCCAGCTATAAAGGTCTACTTTTTACAACTTGGTGAGGAAGAATGCCCAAAATTTATTTGGGACTTCATGAAAGATCAGAAACATGAATTAAATGCAGATAATGAACTCTCCATGAATGAATGCTTTCTATATTTCATTCATAGTTTTAAGAATATTTTTCAATAATCTATTAAGAAACTTGAAGATAGCACTACTCAATCGCCCGAAGTATACGAAATAATGTGCAGATTGAAATCGAATGTGAGTGATGGACTTTCTGATGGTTTCTACGGGTTCAAAGTTAATCAGTGTTTACCTAAACTTCAAAAACGTGAACAAGTTCAGTTTAAAGATGAAGCTAATCGTGTTTTCCAAAGGATTATTTCATATCTTGACAAGTGGTTCGATTACGAAGGGAGTATTTATAAACACAACCAAATATTTGATTTAAACAGAGAAGAAATGAGCTTTGTTGACTTCACTAAAATTGCTACTTTGTTTCAAATCAAAATCAATGGTGATGATATGTATAACTAATTTTGTTTGCTAAGACAATGGAGAGTTTTGAGTAAACGAAGTGAAAATCTCTTACCTGTCGACGAGCAGTGGGTTGCATTTTTTTCCAACGCTAATTGTCCCAATTTAATACGTTTAGTTTTAGTTACGCTTAGCTTTAGCATTGCCTGTCAGTAATGCGTATGTTGGGAGAATTTTTAGCATAATGAAAATCATTGGACAGATGGAAGGAATAGATTGACTACAGAAATTGTGAAAGCAGAACTTTGTGTCAAGTTAAACTATTCATTAGCATGCAAAGAGTTCTACAGGGTGGCTTGTAAGTTCTGTCCCAAGCTTTATTAGGTATACAATTTCTTAAACAACAATCTTAGTTATTATGGTCTTTAGATATTGTAATTCTAATATTTTCAATGATTTTAAAAGATTTTTCGATTCTATGACTTAGAAATATGTTTTGTATGGTGAGTTTTGAGAAAAAAATGTGTCCTGGCACGCAGCGAAAATCGTGAATCAGGGCCCACTGCTTTTCAAGTTATCTTCCCAGAGTCTTCAAATCCTAGGAAAAATTAGCTCACACATTTTTCTCGGAAACTATCAATTTGTAGAGATATAGAATGTTTAGATCAGTATATATTGATAAGCTTTTGGATCAGATTTTTTGGTGATGTGAAAAAAAGTGCCATTTTGGGTGATTTTGCAAAATGTACCTAATTTGAAGTCGTGAAATAATAACTTTATCTCGTTTCTGATAATGAATGCAATGGATTTGTGAAATATTTCAATGGTGAATGAAAGGTATCTGGTGCTAAATCGTCATGGAACATCGATTTTAGAGACATTTTTTACAGAAGCAGTGGCCTGGATTCTCGATTTTCGCTGCGAGCCAGGACATATTTTTTCACAAAACTCACCATACTAAACACAGTTCGAGTTCTTAGACTCGAAAATCTTATAAAATCATTGAGAATATTCGAATTACAATCTCTAAAGACCATAATAACTAAGATTGTTTGAGTTTAAGAAATTTTATACCTAATAAAGCTTGGGACAGAACTTATAAGCCACCCTGTACAATTTCATCAAACAGGACAAAAGGTTGTTGAAAATTGCCAAAGCGAGTGAGAAGTATTCTTAGTATTAGTCTTCTTAGTAGTCTTAGTATTATTATTAGTATTAGAATTCTTAGTACGTATTACATTAATAGTATTCTTGGTATCCACAGAGCACGAAGCTACTGGTAGCCACAATAATATTTTGTATTAATCGAAGACTGAACTGCAGTAACAGGTAGTACATATGGTTAATTTTTTAGAGAATAAATTATGTCCGGGTTTGGCCTTTTGAAAATCTGGCAACCCTAGTGTAAACATATATATATATATATATCTTTAACGAATTGATTGAAGAAACTGTCATGCACAGAAAGCTGATTTTTGGCATGTGGAAGTCTTTTGGCTATGGCTCCAGTAAGTTCTGAGCTCAGACGAAAATGTCGACTCATCATGGAATTATGACGTCATTGTCACATTTTAAAAAGTTAAGCAATACAGTTATTCGAGCATAACTCAGCCATTATAGGAGATAGAAGGCTGAAATTTTAATAGAATATGAATACTAACATATCTCAAATATGATGCAACTATCATCAAGAAATGATGACTCATCACTTTGTTATGACGTCATCATTATTCATCAAAATTTAAAAAATTGACCAATTTGGTGATTTTTCGTGCGATATCGATTATAACAGTAGGACAGATGTATTTAGAGATGATATCTCCCTTATAATTAACCAATGTCAACACCAGGCGGACACAAAGTGTCCGCCAGCCGCGCAGCGCAAACAAGCGAAGCGCGCTTGTATATATATATATACTATACGCATTAATCGAGTTTTGGTAGTAATGATGCATATTAAGGATACCACCGTCGAAAAAACATATGATTTGGCTTACAGCATACGATGAAAGTAGAGCTATAAGAGATGTTAAGCGTGGGCAGGTATCTCCTTCAAGAAATACTTGCAAATTACAAACCGTTTTTGATTCTCATTTCTAGTTTTTGAGATACAGCGTCTCGAATTCTGTATTTTTTCGTTTATCGCTAGCACATCTTAATGGTAGAAATCCGGCCACTCAAGGAATTGTTTAGGACATACCAAGAAAACAAATGCTTCCAAAATCGAATCATAGATAGTCTACCATATTTGCCACTTCATATGACCAAAAGAAAGTTAAAATGACAAAAATTGTAAATTTTATCGGTGTCCGAAAAAAAAGGGCCAAAAATGTCTGTTTTTGGGGAAATCAGGAATAAAATCGCCTAGTTATAAGATATCGAAAGTAAAGTGGTCCTACGTTCAACGCCTAATGATATGGAACAACTCTTGAAATTTTCAAACCTCTATCTCAAACCAATTTTGAGTTAAGATTCTGTAAAGACGGTCAATTTTGAAATATTAAAGTCTCGAGATATAGAGATTTTAAGTATAGATGTTAAGAAGAATGTAAAATTAGTTATTAAAAATGAACAAAAGCATTCACATACATTTATACTGCTGATTTAGGTATATTCGAACCAAATATTTACATACAATAGCAAGAGTACCCTGAAAATCTACAAATTTCCTTGAGGCCGCTAACTCCGGATATTTTGAGATAATTGTGAATAATAATTCATATTCCTAGCACTACGAAGTATAATCTATCAGTTTAGAATGAATAAAGAGCTTCCAAAAGGTATATTAGGAAGTTAGAGCGAAAGTCTACGACATTTAGTTTTCAAGTTAGGATTTTCAAAAAAAATGCTACGTCATCATATGACAAAAATTTAAAACATACATTCCATAGGATGTAGTTCAATTATTATCAATGAATCATATATCTACCCTCATAAAAAGTATATTAGGAAGTGAGAATTAAGAATTTAGGCTTATATTTACCGAGATAGAGAGAAATCACTTTTTGGATCCTAAATGGGGGTTTTTGAACGATACTGGGAGGTCCAAGGCCAGAACAATCAAAATAATTATCAAAAGTTCTCCAATTTTTCTGTATACATTATTAACGACAATTGTATTCATTATTTAGCATAATAGCCACATTTGGATACATATTTAATGATTAGATTCGCCATTTTCTAATATATTCAAAGTTCTCCATAGAATTTGTATTACAATTAAATCAATGATAAGTCGATAGATATTTTTTTTTGACAAAGGATTGTTTGAGGAACATATATATTTTCGCATATATCCTTTCATTTAAGAATATAATAGATTATATATCTTCAATAGTTTTTAAGATATGACATCGGCCTCTTTCGGGACCATAGACATATATTATGCCCGAACTTTACCTATAGTAAGCGATATCTCACGAACAAATGGTCGGATCCGAACAAATTTTTTTGAAACGATCAGATTTTATTTCTGATCCAATGATCGCTAAATATCTGATATCAAACAGGCGATTTCCCGAGCATTATATAAATGAACTCCCTTATAGAGCTATTTTGTTTGGATTTTTTTTGGCCATTCTTTTAAATCTTTGTGTTATATAATCTCCAAAGGTACCAAAACAATGTTAAGGTCCATATCATTAAAAAATTATCAAATAAGTTTAAATCTAATTGGTGAATGCGTCAAAACCCTCCAATAATTTGTCAAATTTTAGTAGCGCTAAACTTTAGGGGGTTAACTTATAAAAATCAAAATAAATACCGTCCAACTAGTACTATCAGATGGTAAACCGCTCAGTAATACAATGAAATGTTTTTTTTGACGCCAGGCAAAGTTTGTCGAGGGCGGTATCCTTAATATTCTTCACATATGATATAACTATCATCGAAAAATGATGACTCATCACTCTGTTATGACGTTTTCATTACGCGTATTGACAAATTTGTTGATTTTTTTAGTGATATAGATTTTAACAGTAAAACAGACATATCTAAATATGTTATCCCCCTTATTATTAATCAATGTGACCCCAAGTGCCAGCCCGGTAGCGCAAGCAAGCGAAGCGCGCTTGTGTTTAGAGAATATGATAGCATTTTGTGCAGATAATTGCTCCGGTTAACTTTGGTAGTGCTAACAGATCAGTAGGAGAGAATGTTTAACCAAGTTAAAACAGATCAATCCCAAATTGATTCCTTTGGGTTGCCCTTCTCACATTGTCCACAAATCTACTCAGATTGCTGCAGAATGGGGTCTATTATAGACCCCATTCTCCAGAAAAGAAAGAGGAAATCTTTATAACAATTGATTCAACATCCACATATAGACCGTCTATATGTGGATGTTGAATCAATTGTTATAAAGATTTCCTCTTTCTTTTCTGGAGAACGCAGTGGTATACTTCAGAGACACCAAAAATTAATAGAATTTTGTGATTTCCTGGAAATACAATATTGGAAGCTTACAAATCATGGTAAGACTAGATGGCTCACTTTATATCCTTTGATTGAGAATATTTTACAACTTTGGGAAGATTTAAAATCATATTTTTTATCCAGCGAAATCTGTACGAAGATGTTAGAAACTTTTGATCTCTGTCAATGCTACTTCCTATTCTTGCATAGCGCTCTTAAAGTATTCAATACCACCAATTTAATTCTGACCTTTCATTACCTGAAATAATTCGTGCAATAAGAAAATTAGAGTTAACTTTGCAGGATAGGTATGAGTGAATATTTGGGAGCACTTACCGAAATCGAACTTGTAAAAAACTCAAAAACGTCAAAAACTTCAGGTCCGAATGCTTGACATTCTATCAAATTTCCTCAGATTATGTCAATAAGTGGTTGCACTTGGATAAATTACCACCGAATTTAGATTGGTTATTATTAGAAATATTGAGTTAATTAATTATTCAGAATTAAGACAGTGTGCTGAATATTTATGTCCAGAAATAGCTAATAGTGACGATTTATTTGATGAAGTATGTTGTCTTCAACGAATCATTCCGGAAATAACTATGTCATCATTCGAATCATTAAGTCTCGATCAGCGTTGGGCTATTATAACAAAAGATAGTTTTCTCTCCATTAGAAAATTGGTGTCAACTATTTTTGCTATACCCGCCTCTAATGCTAGTTGTGAGAGAGTATTCAGCTTATCTAAAGTTCAATGGAGCGATGAGTGAAACAGGTTAGATGTTACTACTATTTGTTCTATCCTTAAAGTTATTCAAAATTTCATTTTGAATTGCAAAGAAATGCACTCAAATTACTCAATAATCAAGCTGTATTAAAGAAAATTGGCTCAAATGAAAAATATTACTGAATCGGTTATATTTCATTTACATTATTGTATCAATTTCTTAGATTATTTTCCTTATAAAAAATATATTGTTATGGCCTTACCATTCAATGTTTAGATTTAAGGGAAATATTTAAAACTATAATATCTTTAGAATAGAACTTAGCATAGAGAATTTGTCCTATATTTTGAGTGAAGACATCTGGTAACCCTGATGTTATCCACCTTATAATTGATCAATTGACCACAGGCGCCTCCGGCGGACACAATGTTCGCTTGCCGCGCAGCGCAATCAAGCGAAGTGCGCTTGTTATTATTATTATTATTTATATCCTTACTATTAAAACTCGATTAATGTGTATATCCTTACTATTAAAACTCGATTATTGTATATATATATATATATATATATATATATATATATATATCTGTAACGAATTGATTGAAGAAACTGCCCGGCGCAGAAGGCTGATTTTTGGCATGTGTGAGTCTTTTGGCTATGGCTCCAGTAAGTTCTGAGCTCAGAGCAAAATGTCGACTCATCATTGAATTATGACGTCATTGTCACATTTTTAAAAGTTAAGCAACACAGTTATTCGGGCATAACTCAGCTATTATAGGAGATATAAGGCTGAAATTTTGATAGAATCTGTATACTAACACGTCTCACATATGATGCAACTATCATCAAAAAATAATGACTCATCACTTTGCTATGACGTCATCATTACTCATCAAAATTTTAAAAATTGACAAATTTGGTGTTTTTTCGAGGATATCGATTTTAAAACTAAGATGGAAATATTTAGAGATGATATCTCCCTTTTAATTAACCAATATCACCTCCAGGCGACCGAAGGGAGCCTTCGGCGGATACGAAGTGTCCGCCAGCCGCGCAGCGCAAGCAAGCGAAGCGCGCTTGTACATAGTATATACTATATATTTATATATCTGTAACGAATTGATTGAATAAACTGCCAGGCTCAGAAAGCTGAATTTTGGCATGTGGGAGTCTTTTGGCTATGGCTCCACTAAGTTCTGAGCTCAGAGAAAAATGTCGACTCATCATTGAATTATGACGTCATTGTCACATTTTTAAAAGTTAAGCAATACAGTTATTCGTGCATTACTCAGCCATTATAGAAGATAGAAGGCTGAGATTTTGATAGCATGTGTATATTAATATTATTACATGGGTAGAACTATCAACAAATGATGACTCATCACTTTGTTATGACGTCATCATTACTCATCAAAATTTTAAAAATTGATAAATTTGGTGATTTTTCGTGCGATACAGATTATAACAGTAGGACAGACGTATTTAGAGATGTTATCTCCTTTATAATTAACCAATGTAACCCCAGGCGACCGATGGGAGCCTCTGGAGCACACAAAGTGTCCGCCAGCCGCGCAGCCCAAGCAAGCGAAGCTCGCTTGTCATTATTATTATTTCTTATATTATACCATATAAGTTGTACAAGCAATACTTCGATTGTATATTTGAGGATCAAGATAAAACAAGGGCACCACATATTTGTTGCATAAATGCTCTGTTCTATCACAATTGTTCAAGCAAACTAGGCCTGGTTTGAACTTGGGTGTACCAGTGGTATGGCGTGAGCAACATGATCATTCAACTGATTTCTATTTTGTATTACTTAATTAAATTTTTTTATTCAATGGGATAAAAACAACAAAAGAAACACAATACACATATTCTTTTGCAATGAAGATAACCAAGACTATCAAGACGAAAACTACAAAAGGCCTCACATCTTTACGAAGAGTGAACTGAATAATCTAGTAAGTGGCTTAACATTAACAAAAGTCAAATTGAACTCGTTGCTTCCCGTCTTTAGGGATGAAATTTGTTAACATATGAAAACAAGGTTTCGTTTATATTAAACTAAATGCAGATCTTATTCCCTTGTTTTCAATGGTGGATAACCTTTGTTGTTGTAACAATATGCATCCCTTTCAGTAGGTTGAATTTTGAGTATGATGCTAGTGATTGGAGGATTGTTTGTAGGTACCTCAAAATAGTGTCAAGGTTGTATTACTGTACAATGGGAATGCCTACCAATCAATACTAATCGCTCATTCAGTGACATTTGAAGAGATTTAAGAAGATCTGAAGTTTTTTTTTGGATAGCATCAACTACGCCTACTATAAATGGCAAATCTGCGCCGATTTGAAGGTCATTGCATTTTTTAATAGGATTGCTGAGTGGATACAGCACGTACTGTTGTTTTCTTTGTTTGTGGGACAGTCGTAGCAAGACAGAGCATTATATTCGTAAATACTGGACACTTCATCAGACGAATACCCAGGTTTAAGCAACAAAACCTTTAACACAATAACGCAAAAGATAAAGATCATAGCCACTAAGAAATCATTTCAGTCCGCAAGATATACTTCTTATATGATAATGCTATCCTGTAAATGAGATGTGACAAAATCCTAGATAACTCCTAGAATATTGAAAATAAACACGTGAACTGGATTATTATCATATAAGAAATAATACCTTGCCGATTAATTGGCATAATTTCTTATGTTTACGATCGATATATATTGAGCTAAGGTTTTAAAATTCAATTTTTTGTTTCCATAGCACTTGAGGAATGCAGACATTCCAATAAAGATTTTCAGATTTTTTGCATTAAGGACTTCCCATTGTTGTGCAACCAAAATCAAAAATTAGAAATGTGGACAACAATGTTTAAAATGAGCTAGAACAGCATCATTTTTAGCTCTAAAAATAGCCTATTGCGCAATCATATGATGACATATCACCTTTTAGACAGCTGAATTGCATCCCTTGATATGATGTTTGTCTATGGTAGTAATACCTTTTAGAGGTCTATCGTATACAGTTTTTGATTTATCGGCCTAATTAAATTTTTAACTGTGTTAAAACTGGCCATCTATTTTTCTGGGCTTCTAGGTGACATACACTGTGTTACGTAGGTCATACGTCACTGCATATCAAATTGGGTTTGATGAAACAATGGTGAAGTCTATGGATAAAACATAGCTTTCAATTACGTACCTCATCAAAAAAGTCTCGAAACTTATCAATTGATGGGCTGCAATATGTCTCTCAAAGTGCATTTACTAATGTCACTATGTTTCTTCCCGAAGGATATAGATGTGAGTGACGAACATGAACAGAGGTTCCACCAGGACATGTCAATAGTGGAGAAGAGGTACAAGGGAAAGTGGTGATAAACATTGCTTGCGGACCATTGTTGGTTGCTGAAGCTGAATGAACCAGACACAGTACAACTAAAGTGGTGATGAAACATTTTAGTTGTATTATACTAGTAGCGAACGTATTGACTTTATTACATACAAAATGTATGTATCATTTTCATCCATACATACAATTCTGTGTTGACAATCAGCCATCAATTTCAGTCAAAAATGTCGATCTTATTTTCGAAAAAGTATGATTTGATTTTCTGGAAAACGTGAAATTATAGTAAACGGACTTCGGATATGCAATCAACACGCAAAGTTACTATAAAACGCGTAATCACCATCTTATTTCCTTTTCATGAAAAATGTTGTATATTGTAATTAATAATATGGATCAAATTTATATTGCTAGATTTAAGATTTGAAAAGGAAGTCATAATGTACTACGGGCGTTCAATAAGTAGTCGTTATTGCGATATATCTTGGTTCCATTTGATTCAGAATTGGGTTAGCATATCTAATGTAACCCTACCGATGTTCTTTCTAATGATACTTTACTTTTTCAATTCTGAGCTTTGGTTTTTATACTATGGCTATTATTAGTTTGGCATTTTTATATACTGGCATTTATTATGGCTTCCGAGAGTGCAGATTTCAAAATTGAGCAGCGAGCCTATGTAAAGATTCGTACACTGCTCCAAGTTTCTTCAACCGACATTCACAAGGATTTGATTGAGGTTTATAATGATAGAACTCTTCCATATTCCACGATAGTTGACTGGACCCGACGTTTTCGTGAGGGAAGAGAGTCGATAGAAGATAAGCCCAGAGCAGGGAGGGCGATTTCCGGCGCCAGTGACAAATTTGTCCTCGAGGTTTCCGAATTACTTGAAGAAGACCCTCGTATTTCATTCGTGGAGATAGCTAATGCAGTTGGGGTCTCAACGGGAACCGCTCATACCATTGTGCATGACAATTTGCAATTTAGGAAAATCTGCGCTCGGTGGGTCCAGCATGCACTAACACAGGCCCAGAAAACTAAGAGGGTTCAATGTGCTCAAAAGTTTAGAGAATGCTATAATTGATAATGATTAAGACAATTACTAAAGCTAAAATAAGATTTGCATGGAAATATTTATCTGTACCTTACTATCAATAATAAAATGTAAATGGTAGTTTCTCGATCATATAACTACTTACTAAGCATACATTACTTAAAGTTAAAACTATTTAGCTTAAATTATTATGGAATTATATAATGATCGAAAAAGAAGAAATGATGTATAATAATTTTAATCATTCTATTCTAAAGATTTGATTGTACCCTATAGTGTCTCGTCTTTCGACTTGAAATTGAGCACTGTATAAAAATCTAGTAATAAAGTTGTTTGGAAAACATTTAAAAACACAAGCCTTTTACAAAATGCAAAGATCATCGGAGTAACACTGGAGGGAGCAAATCTTTCAATCCTTGCTCCCAATCTTTGTTGAACCTGATATTTAGTCATAAAAATCCAACTATACTATCATTTTCATTATCCGAGTTCTTCCTGATGATATTTCAAATTAATTATAAAATAGTCATTTAGTTTAGTTTTATATGGGATATATAAACTATGATATGCTTAATTTCGGTAAAGTTATTTCTTTCCTACCAGTTTTGCCGATCTAGAGTTCCGCACTTGCATTGTCTGCATTAGTGACAATGGTCGGATCACCAGTAGTCATTTCTATAATCGCCAACCTATATAATTAGTGTTGTAGCGAAGTTAAAATATTAAATTAGGAAGCTATGATGTGACAAATAGAAATAACTTCATGTATTGGGAATATTGGATGTAATTGAAATATTAATATCTATAATTTTAGGGAGATCAACAAAATTAGGTCCTATATCATGTTTAAACAAACACCAAAAACTTATGAGTATTTATCATCAATTGTTAATCATCTATAACTTTCAAATTTAGGAATTTATATTTAAAAGCTTGGTTTACATGCTTGAGCGATCAATGTAGACATAAAACCAAAGAACATAGTTGCTCGATTTAAACTTTAATACAAAATATATATATATATATATATACAGAATAGCAAACATACACACATGCACAAGATATGTCTAAATATAAGTTTATTATTTGAAAATAACATAAAGAATAAATAGAGCCTGACAAAATGTCAAAAACAGATGTCAAAATGACTATTGGTGCACGAAACACATATATAACAGTTAAAAAGTATATTATTTTGCTATTAGCAGAAGTTATGGAAAATATAGGGAAATCTCATTAAAAAGAACAGAAAATAAAAAAGCTGAAAAATAAATCAATTACAAAGAATAATATATAATTATATATCACAGAGGAGACTTTGGTATAATACTGTATAGAAACCAATGAATCTTCAGGAAATCTGAGAGAAAAGTGACATTTTAATAACCTGGCCAAATATAGTATATAGTACTTGTCATATTACTGTCATAATTAAGACATAATGCTCAAATTACAGTAGCGATAGATAATTCCTTAACCTCATATATTCTGATTGGCCATATCAAGAAGAAATGGATCTATTTTGCATTGTCCTGATAAACTTTGTTTCATTAAATAATTGTGTACTTCAGTAGTTATATCCCTCAAAGCTGGTAGACGGAGTAGAATTTTTCCTAAACGGCTAACTTGTGTAGAATAATGTTCAACTATATAACTTTCCAGGGAAACAAGAGTGTCCTGTTGGAGCTGACAAACACGAACCTTAGTTTCACAACTCAAACCCTTAGCATCTAATTGGAAAAAACAGATTTTAATAATATTTTTGAGCAATATATTAAATTATACCACAAAACACACAAATTAGAATCAAGTTTAAGTGTTAATAAGTGTTATTAATTAATTAATTAAAATGAAACGTTGAAAAACAACACAACTACAAAATAAATGTTAGTTTAAGATAATTTTATATAGTCATCTGTACTCAACATTTCATCAATCATTCATCTTTTCATATTTTTTCTTATTCGCGAGATATGCAAATTACTAAGGGCAACCCATGGGTTCCAGGAGCTGACCTACATCTACTCGTAATCAGATCATATATATTAGATTACCATAGTAATATATATTTCGAGGATGACTTTTCGATTGCAGTTGAGTTCAACTCAATCGCACGCATATTTTCTGAGATTCACGAGATTGTAATACTTTTTGATACTGGGTAATTTTATGGCTTCAAAGGAATCAGATTCCATTATTGAACAGAGCACCTACATCAAGTTTCGCACAAAACTCGGGTTTGCTCCTAAAGCGATATTTGAAGAGCTGGTCATTGTATGTCCAGGTAGTCACCTTTCTTATTCGAGGGTATGTGAGTGGGCAGCTCGCTTCCGAGGAGGAAGACTATCTGTTGAAGATGACCTTCGACCAGGCCCCGAATTTAAGGTTCGGACAGACGAGAATATCGCTCGCATTAAGGCTATTGTTGATGAGGACCCACACTGTAGCATCAAAGAGATTGCTCATGAATCTGGGATATCAACGGGAAGTGTTGAGAGGATTCTGACCATCGATCTTCAAATGTGAAAGCTTTGTGCACGTTGGATTCCGCATAAACTCACCGAATCTCAGCGATTGGCACGTCTAAAAATGTCCAAAGAACTCTTAAAGGAATATAGCAATGCAGATCCTAGGCGTCTTTACGAAATCTTTACTGGGGATGAAACGTGGATAAGTTATAATGAACCTGAAAGAAAATCGGCTACATGTACCTGGGTCGGAAAAATGACGATGGATCAAGAAAACCCCCCTCCAAAAAATCCAGGCCCGATAGGTTTGTACACAATTTTCTTTGACGCACATGGATCAGTGGCTCAAATATGCTTACCTAAAGGCCAAAGAGTTACAGGAGAGTATTATGCCACTACCTGCCTTGCTGCAGTAGAACAGCACTATAAAGAGAGGCGCCCACGTACCATCTCTAAAGGCCTGCGAATTCTCCATGATAATGCTAGGCCCCATAAAACTCAGCTTGTGAAGGATACGTTGGATTCTTTGGGGGGTTGTGGAGCTTCAGCATCCACCTTACAGCCCAGATCTCTCTCCCTGTGACTTCTGGCTGTTTAACAACCTCAAATTGCATCTGTCTGGAAGAGATTTTGAGACCAACTACCAGCTTGGAAGTGCCATTTTCCAGTATCTCAAAGCCATCCCCAAAGAAGAGTACAAAAAAACTTTTCATAAGTGGTTGGAGCGGTTGGAACTCTGTATTCAGAATAAGGGGGAATATTTTGAACATTTAATGTAGTTTTACCTTTATAATTATTGCTTAATTAATTTTTGTATCTCTAATCCTAGAACCCATGGGTTGCCCTTAGTAGTTAATGAAAGGTAATGCCCGATTGAATTGTGAAAAGATCAATTTTAGATGAGGCTGCAATGTACATTAATAATTGAATATTAATTCGATAAATTTATAAACAAAATAAGAAGTTACAAAATGCTTCGTATTCAAGATGGGTTAGTACACATCATAGACTCCTTTAAATAAGGTCGATAGGCGTTTAATCTTGGAAGCAGAAACTTGAATCCATTGTGTATTATTGTTAAAAAGTAATATTAAGGATACCGCCCTCGAAAAACCTTGCCTGGCGTAAAAAAACCGGCAATTTTTTATTGCTAATTTCATTGTATTACTGATCGGTCTACCATCTGATAGCACTATTTGGACGGTATTTATTTTGATTTTTGTGAGTTAAGCCCCTAAAGTTTAGCGTTAATAAAAATTGAAAATTTATTGGAGGATTTTGACTCATTTACCAATTAGAACTTATTTGATATATTTTTAATGATATGGACCTTAACATCGTTTTGGCACCTTTGGAGATTATATGACACAAATATTTAAAAGAATGGGCAAATAAAATCCAAACAAAATAGCTCTATAAGGGAGTTCAATTATATAATGCTCGGAAAATCGCAAGTTTGATCTCAGATATTTAGCGCTCACTGGGTCAGAAATAAATTCTGATCGTTTCAAAAAAAATTTTTTTCGGATCCGAGATATCGCATATTATGGGTAAAGTTCGGGCATAAATATCTCTATGGTCCCGAAAGAGGGCGATGTCTAACTTAAAAACTATTGAAAATATATAATCTATTATATTCTTAAATGAAAGGATATATGCGAAAATATATAGGTTCCTCGAACATTCCTTTGTTAAAAAAAAATAATTCTCGACTTATCAATGATTTAATTGTAATACAAATTCTATGGAGAACTTTGAATATATTAGAAAATGGCAAATCTAATCATTAAATATGTGTCCAAATGTGGTCATTTGTGTACAGAAAAATTGGAGAACTTTTGATAATTATTTTAAAAGTTCTGGACTTCGACCTCGCAGGTTCGGTCAAAAACCCTTATTTAGGGTCCAAAAAGAGATATCTCTCTATTTCTGTAAATATAAGTCCAAATTCTTAGTTCTCACTTCCTAATATACTTTTTATGAGTGTACATACAGGGTGTTTCATAAGTCGTGGCCACTACCAAAATCAAAGAAAATAAACGAAAATTGTGCACGAATAGATTGTATTATTTATGAATATAATCACCATTACTCTCTATAACCTGCGCAATTCGCTTAGGCATTCCTTCAACAAAATTGTTCAGAATTTTCGGATCGATACTGGACCATGCTATTTTGAGTCTTGAAATTAGATCTTCAGTTCTGCATATTTGTCCCATTTCATCTAGCCTATCTGAAAGAATTGCCCATATATTTTCAATAGGATTCAGGTCGGGAGAATTACCTGGCCATATTCACCTTTCTTCCAAAATCTTGGTCCTTTGAACACCATGCTTGAGTCAAATTAGCAGTGTGAGCTGGTGCACCGTCTTGCATGAACAGAAAATTTGACATGTTCTGTAGCATAGCCCTCTCAGAAATACCACCTGTTTTACGCTTTCTTCGAATTGCATCAACACAGTCCTCTTTAAAATATGATCCCGATAGTAAGCACCATTTACAGTTTGCTTTTGAGGGACTATGTGCAGTTCCGAAACAGCAGAATGGGACATCATACCCCATACCATGACCTTCGCTGGAAATTTCACTTTGAAGACAGGCTATAATCTTTCGCTGGTTTTGTCCCAAACGCGGTCATTTTGTGGATTCGGGGATGCAAACAACTCAAAGGGGGACTCATCCGACCACAAAACCTTTTTCCAATCATCAACAGTCCAATGCTGATGGGCTAGAGCGAAAGAGAGTCGTTTTTCTTTGATCCTGTCGGTAATCCGTGGTCTTTTTGGACGTTTGTACGACCTCGCACCGATATGGTCCTTCAAATGCCTATAAACAGTAGTTGGAGAAATAGTGTAGCCTTTTCCTCGCAGTTTCTTCGCGATTTTCCTCGTTGACTGGAGTCGTTTGCCGAGAGATTTAGCAATAACAATTTTGCACACACGGTCTAAAATCGGAGGACGTCCAGACCGCCCCTTGGTTTCCAGTGAAACTCCCGAATTATTGGATTGTGACCATCTTCGAACCGAACGATAGCCAACATTAAGCCTCTTGGCTACCTCTTTTTTAGATAATCCTGATTCTATCATCCCGATTGCCTTAGAACGCATGGCTAACCCGTAGTCAGACACATTCATTTTGAAAAAATGAACAAAAAGTACAAATTATAAAAAAAAAAGTAACAGGAAATAATATAAACGAAATAATGGTTGAAAATAGAGTGATTGTAATACCGCAGTAAAGCAGCAGAATAGGAAATAGTAATGCTCATGGTCCATTAGAAAAACAACTATTGATATAAAAAAAATTTTGGCCACGACTTATGAAACACCCTGTATATGATTCTTTGATAATAATTGCACTACACCCTATGGAATGTTAAGTTTTAGATTTTTGTAATATGATGACGTGAGCATTGTTCGAAAATCCTAACATGGAAACTAAAAGTCGTTGACTTTCGCTCTAACTTCCTAATATACTTCTCTGAAGCTCTACAACCATTCTAAACTGATAGATTATACTTCGTAGTTCTAGGAATAAGAATTATTATTCACAATTATCCCAAAAATTCGGGGTTAGGGGCCTCAAGGGAATTTGTGGATTTTCAGGATACTCTTGCTATTTTTTGTATATATTTGGTTCAAATATACCTAAGTCAGCAGTATAAATGAGAATAAATGTCTGTGAATGCTTTTGTTCATTATTGATAACTCATTCTACATTCTTCTTAACATCTAAACTTAAAATCTCTATATCTCGGGACTTTAATATATCAAAATTGACCGTCTTTACAGAATTTTAACTCAAAATTGGTTTGAGATAGAGTTTTGAAAATTACAAGTGTTGTTCCATATTATTTGGCGATGAACGTAGGACCACCTTGTTTCGATATCTTCTAACTTGGTGATTTTATTCCTGATTTCACAATAAAACAGACTTTGAGACACTGTATCTCAAAAACTAGAAATGAGAATCAAAAACGGTTTGGAATGTGTAAGTATTTCTTGATGGAGATACCTCCCCACGCTTAACATCTCTTATAGCTCTACTTTAGTCGTATCCTGTAAGCCAAATCATATGTTTTTTCGAGAGCGGTATCCTTAAGTAAATTGATCGTGTTGCCTTACCCGAATTATGTGTAGAATATGAATTAAGTGGTTTCACACTTGTTTTACAAAGATTCAAATTAGTTTTGGCAATATACTGACCTGTTTTATAAGTCTTTTTAAAGTGTTATTAATGTTTGGTTTTCAGAGAAATGAAGAGAGCGTCAAGTTGATTTGATAAATTGGAAAACTTCTAATGCAAAGTTGTTACAATTCAGCGTTGGTAAGAAAAAGCATTTTTATCACTTGAGCCCTATATCTTGATATAAGGCTGAAATTTTAATAGAATGTGTATATTAATATTATTACATGTGGTAGAACTATCAATAAATGATGACTCATCACTCTGTTATGACGTCATCAATACCCACCAAAATCTTAAAAATTGTCAATTTTGGTGATTTTTCGTGCGATATCGATCATTACAGTAATACAGATGTATTTGGAGATGTTTTCTCCCTTACAATTCACCAATGTGACCCCAGGCGCCCAAAGGGCGCCTCCGGCGGGCATAGTGTCTGCTAGCCGCGCAGCGCAAGCAAGCGAATCGCGCAAGTTACTTTAAATAAAGCAAATTCAAAATTGTGAATTTTAAAACGAAATTTCAAATTTTACACTTCATTCTATGCAGATTTTAATAACACCCCTAATTCTGACTCTCAGAGCCTATTTCTTGCTTGATCCTTTGAACAAATACTTAAAGATTGCCCAACTGTTAAGAGTTTAGGCATCGGGATAATTACTAGGTTAGACATTCGCAGTGAAATGCCTTCGTTGGTATCTAGCTAAAGGTCTGCACGAGTAATATATATCTGAGATATAATTTGGTATTTCTTCTATTATATCCTCGTATACGTACTAGTTTGTAGCAAGGATCTTGACATAAATATCAAAGTTTGCGCTGGCAACACCTCTTACAATTGCGGTGCCTCCGTTACGGGAAGGACAGACTATTGCACAATGGAAACCCTTATTCATCACCACAGTGTCTTCAATGGAGGATAAGGCTCCTGCGAAGCTGTTGCCAGCCTACGTGAAGTGAGGAAATTTGGAAGAGAAAGTGGTACTTACCACGATTGGGAAAGAAACTCCTGGGGAGGCGTTTGATTACCTTATAGAGAAACTAGACCTCGAAGAGGACGAATTCGAGGCAGCAGCAGTTCCGCAGAATGGTGCAGACTCTAGGTGAACCAGTCCCCGATTTCTTCGCAAGATACCTTGAGGAAGCGAACAAAGACGAGATCTCCCCTAAGACGGGATGCACAGCATACACAAGGAGTGGGTCAAGTCGCAAGATAATATGCTCACCTTAGAAAAGGCACTATATTACGATTCCGCGTTAAGGAAGGTTCTACAGATATCGGGGTACAGGCAAACAACAGTTGCCTAAATGCTACTCATGTGGGTCAACAGACCATTTCATCCGATTCTGCAGGAACAAGTTGTTTAGTCTGTGGTGAGACGGGGTACAAAATAATCAGTTGTCTAAAGAGAGATAAGAGCGCACAAATAGGTAACTCGCATCGCTTCCAGAAGAAGAATGTGTATCAGGTATCAATCCGCGAAGAAGCAGTTATGGTTGAAGTCCAGATAGGCTCCCAAAGGATAGCAGCAATGCTCGATACAGGAGCAAAACCGAGCGTGATTGATATTTGTATGTCCGAGAGAATTGGTATTGGAAGGAGATCTAGTTCCAGCAACAAGTAAAGTGCATGGAGTATGCAATAATCCCATCGAGATTAAAGGTCACATCGATGAAACTGTACGAGTTAGGTGTTAGATCCAATGATTGATCGAATACAAGTATTAGACAGTGAGGATGCCCTATTGTTGCTGGATTTTCATGGGACAAGTGGACCCGGTAACTTTGATTGACCGAGGAACCGGATCAAAATGGGCAGTTGCAGGATAGAAACTCAAAGTTCACTTAGCGGAGCAAACCCCCTAGGTCGAGCGAGCGTAACAAAACAGGACGAACCATTTGAAAATGTTGAGCTCGCAGAAGAACTGAAAGGCAACTTTTTTAAAGGAAATGTCTGAGAGAGAAACATCGGCACTGGTCTCATTAGTTGACTAGCTTGGACATCCGATGTTGTCCATGTAAAGAAAAGAGTTGGGAGCATGAGATTTGCAGTTGATTTACAGTAGATTGAATCGGGCTACGAAACGGGATAAGTAGAGCATAACTTTTCCCGCAGCCAAAAGGTGTTGCAGATTGGCAGCGTTTCCATGGGTGGCGAATCACTATAGACATCTAGAATATGTCGAGGATAGCCGAAACGCTATACGAATTACAGAGGAAAGGAAAAGAGGTGGTATTGGGACGGTAGGTGCCAGAAAACGCTTGAGCGGTTGAGCAGTTGTCTGACCAGCGAACCTGTCACTTTGTCTCATCCAGAATGGAAAGGCTGGTTCTATCTGAGTCCTAGCCAAAGGCCCCACCAATCTTTATCTCGAATCTATGGACTAAAAGATACGAGCCCCATCTAACAATAATACATTTCTCATGTTTAACTTTATTACGAGATATCAAAAATACACAATAGACCCAAGTTCCAGGAACCGAGATTGAACGTCTACATAGGATCGTACTAGAATCTCCAAAGTAAGGAGGCGAGCAGGATTCAGATGTCTCAAAGGTTAGATCTCTGCATTGACTTGGAGAACCCTGCAAGAAATAGCGAAGAGGCAACTGCATCCTGAGGCATTTCATATCATTTCACCCACCCTAAATATTATTTCCTCCGAATCGTTCAAAAGTTTCAACATTGATTCCCCTTACTCATGATCCCTCCCCTTACTCATGATCCGTAAGCCATCAACAGTGTAATTATTGTATTAATTAATCACGGGAAACCATTGACAGTGTGATTATTGTATTAATTAGTCACGGGAAACCATTGACAGTGTGATTATTGTATTAATTAGTCACGGGAAACCATTGACAGTGTGATTATTGTACTTTCTAGCTCTAACAACTACAGTGAATGTTGATATTTGTTTCAAAGATTGACCATCAATATTCTGGAATACACAATTTTTTGGGGGTCAAATATCGTAGATGTATTGCTAACAAAACACATTAGCGCCCCCTTACATTATAGCGCCCCCCAAAAACCTTTATGCGCCCCCTGGGGGGCTCTACGGCCCACTTTGAGAATCACTGCTATAGGGTAAGGTTAACCTGAAATTTTTGACGCCAAAACCCTTCTGGAAGCCAAATTATAGCACATACAAAAATTCGACTTTTGAGTGTCGGAGTCATTTGGTCCCAATCGACTTTCCACTTAAATTTCAAACTATTCTCTTGTAGTAAAGTATTTTAATGACATTTATATTTCTAGGTATAATTTACCTCGTAGAATTCAAATCCGGCACTAAAAATACCCCAAAGTGGCAAATTACTGGTCAATTTTTGCTTTTAATGTAAAATCCGACATTTTCATCCTAAATCTTCTTCAGATCGAAATAAGAATCTTTCAAAAAAGTTTTGTCTGATACTTACAGAAAACCTAGCAAATAGATTGTTATTTAATATACACTAAGCGGACAAAAATATTTCAACACTTGATTCTTTCCCATACAAATAATACTAAATCGGATTTTTTCATGAAGGGTAATATGTTACTTGGGCATTCAAAAAGTTCTCATCCCAAATCTGTATCTCAAATGATAGTGAAAATAGGATATTTTCTATTTGTCTATTGTATTCCTTAGGGGATCAGCTTCCAATTTGTATATTGGTTTATTTTACAAGGACAATTGTTGTGGTTCCTACATTATATTTTTGTACATCGGTTTAAGGTAGTCCCTTTGAACGTGATTTTTCGGGTTCCCTTTGATATATTTCAGTTCTGAGCAAATTTAGATTAAAACTGATCCCTCCATCGAATTCTACGCATCAACTAACATATAGATTGAATTTTCTGAAGTATTATAGTTTGAGGCTGAAGGAATACTATGTTTTGAAGTGGTTTACTACCATTTTTGTCCCACTTTTTGAGTGGCGAAAATTGACAAAAAATCCACTAAAAGTAGCATGATATTTTTTCAACACGAGCAATACTATTGAACACCTCCCGTTTACTTTTTCACATTGGTTCTTAATTATTTAACCTTTTAATGACCTTATTCTACGATTTTCACAACTTTTATTCTCCAAATTTAGTTTTAAGCCATTTTCAATGGGGAGATTCCAACTTTTCGACACTACCCTAAACCGATGCACAAAAAATCTAATGAAAGGAACCACAATAATTGTCCTTTTAAAATAAACCAATATATAAATTGGAAGCTGATCCCCTAAGGAATACAATGGACAAATCGGAAATATCCTATTTTCACTATCATTTGAGATACAGATATGAGATGAGAACTTTTTGAATGCCCTAAGTAAAATTCAAAGAGATACTAAAAATCTGATTTCAGAATCGAAATCTACACATTCGAATTAGTCATAGTTGAATATAACTAATAAATTACTCAACTCAATGAACAATCTTATCAGCCTGAGCCACCATAGGTAATTCATTGCCATCATTAAAACTCGATTAATGTGTGTGTATATATATGTGAATATACGTATATATACCTCTGTAACGAATTGATTGAAGAAACTGCCGGGCGCAGAAAGCTGATTTTTGGCATGTGGGAGTATTTGGCTATGGCTCCAGTAAGTTCTGAGCTCAGAGCAAAATGTCGACTCATCATGGAATTATGACGTCATTGTCACATTTTTAAAAGTTAAGCAATACAGTTATTCGAGCATAACTCAGTCATTATAGGAGATAGAAGGCTGAAATTTTAATAGAATCTGTATACTAACATGCCTCACATATGATGCAACTATCATAAAAATGATGACTCATCACTTTTTTATGACGTCATCATTACACGTAAAATTTTTAAAATTGACAAATTCGGTGATTTTTCGAGTGATATCGATTATAACAGTAGGACAGACATATTTAGAGATGATATCTCCCTCATAATTAACCAATGTGACTCCAGGCGACCGAAAGGAGCCTCCGGCGGACACTTTGTGTCCGCCAGCCGCGCAGCGCAAGCAAGCGAAGCGCGCTTGTAGTGGTCAAAATGGATGTATGAGGCATAAAGTGGCACTGATTGATAATTTACAAAAAGTTAGGAATTAATGATTAATCAGAAAAATTAACATGTGACTAATTTGAATGCGTATTATTCGAATCTGGAATCCGATTATTTGTATCCCATACCGTTTAGAAGTAACCCTCTTCATGAATAGACCCATTTTAATATTATTTGTATGGGAAAGAATCAAGTGTTGAAATACTTATGTCCGCTTAGTGTATATTAAAACTGGAGAGGTATTTTTTTTATTTACAAAATACATTACCATTCGTAAGTTATGCTAATGAATTGGAAAAATGCTGATAAGTTGTTTGTTAGTCACAAGAATTATGATAGAATTGATTTTTATTTACTCTTAATTCACATTTTAAAGTTTTCAAATCATTGTCCGTCATTCTATTCCAAAATATACGAATAAATTGAAATTACAAAAATCGATGGTATGATTAATTACTTTGTCTCTATCCTACATTTTCATCAGTGATATTGTATACAGAATGGTAACGAACAGGAACAATGGGTATGCACTCCAGGTAAGATGAATTAGAAACCACAAATAATTGTGTACTCACCCCTGAAATATAATATTATTCTACACAAGTAAGTGTGTTGTGAAGATTCATAATTAGTTAAATACATTCAGATCACCATGGTAACATAAAATACGATAGTTATTTATATCCTATTTTCGAAGACTCAGCAACATATTACTATAAATAATATAATATAATAGACCTGTAAAACAATTAATTCTATTTCATATCAATCGTTGTTCTAACTTCAATCAACTATTATTATAAGATGGCTTCATTCTATATTGAGTCTCTACTCCCAAATTGTACAGTTGGTATCCTTCTGGAAACTCCTTGCCATTTAAAATCCTATTATATCAAACAAGATAAGCTCATGATGTTTGGTGACCTCGATCAAAACGATCAACAGCTAATTGTGCTACGCACAAGCTTAAAGTTAACCACCCTTGATAATATTTGTGGCCATCACTTCGCAATGTATTTAACTTCTTATGTGCAGTTGCAAAGATCCTGCGCAAATCCTTTCGGATTCCACAGAAAAGTCCTATTTATCCAAAGGTAAGCAGTGTCTCAGCAAAATTTGTATTCATAGATATTCCTCTAATTCGTTTTAATAGGATGCTTAATTAAAAGTTGGAAATCGTGACTAACCTGTAACTATAAATGTTTAGGGCAAGGAGGAGAAATACGATTAGACGAATCTCTAAAGTTGAGCGAAACAAAAAATTGTGCGTCCGGTGCTAGATTCAAATGTTTGAAACGTTGCGGAATTTTGACGAGAACAAAGTTGAAGAGGAAGAAACAAAATATAGTGGCCCGGGGCTCGATTCCCCAGATATTGAACTTAAACGTATCGAAAAAAAGTTCACTAAACAAGTGCACCTAGCAATATCCAATGCACCTCTCGAGCTGGAACTATTTGATTCAGCACTTGTATCTAAATCACCAAGGTATTTCAAGGATAAAAGTTTTTAGATGAATTTGTAAATGAGTTTATAATGGAATCTTTTTTTTGAGTTTATAATGGTGTTTTTATTTATATTTTAGAGAAGATTCAAACATCGAACATACTGGTAGAGAGACAAATTTTAAACTATATGACCCTTCATTTCAGGATAGTGACATTATTGAAAAAGCAGCCAACTTTGATAGCTTAATGGCAATGGTTAAAGGTAAAATACACGAGTCAGAAGATAAAAGAACTATAATTTATTTGTTAACTCTCGCGCCAAGCAAATGGTCCAAAAATAAAGTTCAAGAATATTTCGAGGTAATTGTTTGATAGAGTAAACATTTAATAAATTCTAAATTATCGTACGTATTTCTAAAACTAAAGATCGACTTTCATCAAACAAATATTGCCCTTTTGGATTGCTATATTTGAAATGCATTTGTGTAATAAGGAGTAAAATTATTTGTTTCCCTGAGTGTGCAGAGTTTTTTCCGAATCATCCCTATCTAGCCCTATGAAAATACTATTTTAGAGAGCTAGTAAAACGCAGGCTAGAAAAAATGAATTAGTCATTATGGCATTTTATAGACGGTATAAGTGCCTTGTTTAGTTGTGCGATTGTATCGAGTCCTTAACATTATTTATTTTCGTATAGGTAACAGAATATCAGGTAAAACAAGCTAAGATGCTATTTCACGAAAAGGCATTCTATCATTTCCACAACCCAAGAAGGGAAAGCACTATCTAAGGAAATCAAAGACATCACTCTATTGTATTATGAGGATGATGAATATTCGCGTGAGATGCCTGGTTAGTAGCAGTATTTACTGTTTATTTGTTTTTGTCTAAAAAACTTATTTGAAACTCGTGGAGAGTTCCTTTGAATTTTTGTATTGGCACGTGAGGGGCGTAGAGAGTGTTTTAGGCACCTTACAAATTAGCATATTCTCATGTTCATGAATTTATGTGGGGTGTGGCTGTACAATTAGTAATTCAACAATCTCGTTATATTATTTACTTAAACAATTTTTTATTACATTTAATAGGATGTTGTCAATAGGATGTTGTCAGTGTCGGGAGAAAGCAGTATAAACAAAAACGTCTAATGCTACTTAGCTTAAAAGAACTATACCAGCAGTTTTAGCAGAAGTTTCAGAATCACCCTGAGGTAATTAGTTTGCCTTGTAAAGTTCGCATTATCGAGCCGACTGTATTTAGCATCATACGTACGTTATATTATACGTATTATTTAATTAGACTGTAGAATATAAAATCTATGTAGTTAATTTCAAGTCTTTTTAGGTTAAAATCGGATTCTCAAAATTTGCTCTCTACGCCCTAAATGGTGCATTTTACCAGGTGCTAGTGGAACTCATTCAGTGTGTATTTGTGCCATTCATCAAAATGTAAAGTTGTTAGTTGATGCAATCCAAACTAAAAAAAATTACTCAGACTTGATGAATTACGTTGTGTGTGCACAAGAAAACAGAGATTGCATGATACACAGGTAGTGTTAATAAACTTTCTGTAATGATTAAATTTAATCATATTACTTTTGGAATTATGCAGAAAATATGGGGAAAATTCGTTATGTATACAAATATATAATTTTCAGGTGTGAGAAGTGTCCTGGGATTGACAAACTTAGAGATCATCCTTACGATTCTCTCGAAACTCTCAACTTCTCTCCATCACTTAATAGATATGATTGTCAGTTCAATTGACACCCTCACAACACACTCCTATACAGCAAATATCTTAAAATGCGTAAGGAAAATCTTGATGAAAATTCACTCATTTGTCTTGGTGACTTCGCCGAAAACTTTATCTTCGTTATACAAGATGAAATCCAAAGCTATCACTGGTCTAAGCAGCAAGCAACACTCCACCCAATTGTAAATTATTACAAGGTTCACAATCTGTTGAAGCACCAATCATTCTGCTTTATTTCTGATGATATGCACCACGATACTTCAATGGTTTATTTAATTCAAAAAATGCTCCTCAGCTACGTCAAAAAGTATATTCCCAAGATCAGTAAATTGAATATTTTTCAGACGGATGTGCAGCTCAGTACAAAAATAAGTACAATTTCATTAATTTGTGTAAACATAAGGACGACTTTGGATTGAATGCCGAGTGGAATTTTTTTGCTACTACACATGGGAAGTCTCCTTGTGATGGCATAGGAGGAACTGTTAAACGTATTACAGCAATCGAAAGTCTGAAGAGAACGCATAATAACCAAATTATAACTCCTGAAGGAATGTTTAATTTCTATAAGTTACATTGTAGCGACATAACCTTCTTTTATATGTCCAAAAGCGATGTTGATACGGAACGGAAATTTCTACAAGCTAGATTTGCGAGTGCTAAGACAATCCCAGGAACAAGAAGTTTTCACCGATTCAGACCATTGAAGTCTGTGCTCGATATTATGCGAACAAGTGATCAAGAAAATCTTTCACTCAGATTCGATTATGAAAAAGAGGCGCAAGAGTTTCCCTTAGTCTCAATTGGAAATTATGTGGCTTGTGTCTATGACAACAATTGGTGGATTGGCATTATTGAGCAGGTGTTTGATGAAGAAGGGGACACAGAAATAAAACTAATGCATTTTAACCCTCGAACGACAACATTTAAGTGGCCTAGCAGGGAGGATGCATGTTTGATCCCAATCACTAATATTCCGTGCAAGATAAAAGCACCATTAACAACCTCAGCATCTAGCCGTCAATATATACTTCCTACAGCAGATATTAATTTAATTATACAAAAATTTAAGTCAAGATGACCTGATGAATGAAAAAATAACAGTGATCTATACTTACTATAAGATATAATATATGGAGAATTTATATACTTACTATACATACGAGTACTTAGTCAATAATTATCAACTGTGTGAACCCACATTTTTGAACCGTGTATTCAGCAGGGATCTAAAAACTCACCTGAGATTTTGTTCGAACAACTCATACATTCAGACAAAACTCATTTAACCACCCAACTAAATAAATGAGTTGATTTCTCCTTTCGGCGTGGTGGAGAATTAAAATCATTGTTTTAATACGATTGTTTTTGATCAAACCTTCATGTTGTAGTGAAATTAATCAAATCCCCATATACTGGAGTTAGCTGAGTCTTTGAAAATATTTTATGTTACCATGGTGATCTGAATGATTTAACTAATTATGAATCTTCACAATACACTTACTTGTGTTGAATAATATTATATTTTAGGGGTGAGTACACAATTATTTGTGGTTTCTAATTCATCTTACCTGGAGTGCATACCCATTGTTCCTGTTGTGTTGCCATGCTGTATACCAGGGCTGTCCAACTATATTTACTTCGGGCAGCAACTGCTTCATACCATTTAGTGGCGGGCCGCAATACAGGGACGTGCACTCGGGATGGGTATGGATAGAGACATTTTGGAGAGATTGAAGCAGGCAACGCGGGCCGCCTGTTGGACAGCGATGCTGTATACAATATCATCAAACCAATTTAAGAATTTAAAAATAATTCTAAGTGAAGTACGTACTTAGTAAATCACTTGATGCATTATACTTTAAGTTACAAACAATTGCGATTTACTTGAATTGAAAGATTATAAAGTAAGGTATTCGAATAAGGAGAATACGAATTTGAAGCTAAATTAAGTTTAGTACGCATTTTTGTTAATACGTAATTGAATGCTGTAATAATATGAATATTTTAAGAGTTATTAACATATTGATATATACATATTTTCACAACTTTTGAAAAAAATCTTCTTTCATGCTAAAAGCGAGTTCTCAACGGCAAATATAAGATATTTTAATTTGTAGATTCCGCTTTCGCACTTTGAAAAAAATAATGTGAATATTTTATGAGCTATTAACCTGCGCTTGGCTAAGTGATTTTTTCTAATTATAGTCAGACCCCAAACTTGTATGGCTTCCCCATTAAAAATGGCTTAAACAGGAAATGACGCTACAAAACACCTAGCCAAGCGCGGGTTAAATTTATATATACTTGTAACTACATATTTTCACACCTATTGAAAAAAATCTTTTAAGGTTGGGGCGAGCTGTCAACTACTTTGTTAGGGTATTTTAATAGGTAGAATCCAAAATTCACAGTAGAATCCCCTAAAATACGCCCAGTCTTTGGTTTTTCCAAAATTTGTTCTTCAACTTTTACAAGACAACTGTTCGCGTCGAAGTCCCCAATAACTGTTTATCCTTTCGAAACCATTACCTGAGCCATTGGGTTATATGCATCGAAGAATATGCACTAAATAATCTTTGAGAATCTGAAATCTGGCCTGGGTATCATCGGCGGGTCTAAGTGCCTTCCCTCCACACTTTATTCGCTTGCTTAGAGAGGTGTATTATATTGTACCCTCCTCGTTTTATCACCAGTTATTATCTCAAACAAATGTCTAGTGATTTTCAGTGTTTTCAAGGCGTATTGCTAACGCTCTGTCAACGTGGATTTAAAAGATACTTCTCCATACATTTAGCCTTCATCCATACAATGTGAATTAAAACCGATTTATTTCTGCTTTCAAAGTCCAAAATCTTACTTATATAGTAGCATGTAATTAAAGGATTGTTATATCTTTAAACAAAGCTTTGTAATGGTGGTGTTAAAATATGAATATATACTTATAAAAAACCGGAAGTGATGAGATTTGGCGAAATAATGTTGACGGTGCACATCTACACGATAAGGAGATCCTAAATGCGAAATTTGGCAAAAATCGGACAATTAGACTCTTTGCAGTTGCACGCATACGAACATACATACATACATAAATACAAACGTACGGACGAGATACTCAGTCCATTCCAAAAGGGCATCTCCCTATAGGAGCTGCACTAATAATGCAAGAATGGAAATGGTTGAGCTTGAACATCCAACATATAGTTCAGACCTAGATTCTAGTTGCTTCTATATATTTCCTAAGCTGAGGAGTACCTCTCCACTCGCCTTTTAAATACAATGCAGTACTAGGGACCGCGATTTTCCAGTATCTCAAACACATCCCTGCTGAGGACTAAAAAATGTCTTTCTCGAGTGACTCAAACGTAAAACAACGTAGTGTCGCAAATAATGGAGAATATTTTGAAAAAGCAAAACATTAACAGTGTGTGTATGTATTGAGTATTTGAAGATTTTAAGAGATAGTGATTAGAACTTATTGAACACTCGTATTAATATATAACTATGTATATGAATAATTATCTTATAGACAAATTATGTTTAATATAGATATATCATTTCGCTTAGCTCAGTAGGAGGCTACCATATTTCTCAGGCATGCAACCATGATAAAGATCAATTAGTTAATAAAATCCATCTCACGATAAGAGAAAACTTAAAAGAGAATAGAGATGGCTAACCTTTTGTTGGCATAGATTGAAGGAACGAAGTCCTTCTTGGAGCTGCTTTAAATTACCGATGAGGTTCATTTCCCCATGGATTACTAGGTAAACTCAAAAGAATTAATGTGTAATGGGGTTCACAACGACAGAGGTAGTATAAATGCCTCTATACTCCGCCAAAGAAATAGTATGAACAGCAAATATCAGCAAGAGACATCGTCCAACCGATCCTTTTGAAAATTAGGCGAGTACAGAGACAATCAACACGGAGCGCAACATAAAGATTCTGATAATTTCTGGGACCAAGGGAATCATGCATTTACCTTGGGAGGTTTGAGTTACAACCGGATGGTGCCACACCTGATGATATGTCCAATATCAGCCGAAGATGCGATCTTGAATGCATCACACTATCTCAAGTATCTTTCAAAATAAGTTGATAAAACTTGAGCGAGGTACGGTGTACCTCCGCTCAAACTTCTTATTTTGAAAGGTACTTGAGAAAGTGTGATGCATTCAATTTTCTATGGACTTTCTGCTTAGAATAAGAAATAACCAATAATAGAACTCTATACTGTTGGCTATTACGCAATTTTACAACTTTGACCTCTACTTAATACTTTCCCCTCAAGTAGTATAAGATGCTACAAGGGGTATTAAAAGTGTTGTCTATGCCTATAATATGGTCGATTGGATTTATTTGGCATTCGTACAAGTGGGCCTCAAATGTTTTTTTCGATTTTAATATATGATATGTTTAGTGAATCTCAATTTGGAATTCTCAAATTATTTATCAATATATATTCATTTACATTTTCAAAACAAAAAATTATACAAGTTGCTTGTATGATTTACTGTTTTGTACATGTCTCGGGATTAATGAAGTCAAAGGTACATCATAGCTCAGAGTTCAAACCCAAAAATTGTAGAAAATACTTTCTTACTGGAATGAGATTAAAATCTGTAGTTTGGGACCAAAACCAGATCCACCATCATTTTTTTGAGCTATAATAAACCTTAAATCAATGAACTTGAATTCAAATTTTGACAAATTTTCAATCCTCGAATATTTACTGGCAGCTTAACTGAAAAGGTATTCATTATATCTAAATTTTAAGACAAAAATACATCAAAGGGTTCTTAACTTCTAAACTTTGGTGCAAAGCTACAAAATTGAAACTCATGACTATGAGAAAGTGGGATTTTTCAAAAGAATCCCACTAGACCACCATTAATGATGTATCCAGTTCAGACAAATAAAACTGGCCTAATTAGAACTATTAGGCGCGACTTTGAGATCTATTATTCAATTAGGAATCAAGGAAGTAGAATCGTCTCCCCGAAAGCGTTCAGACTATTATTTTAAAATTGTAAATTAGGGCTCAATATTTTAGGATCCGAATATTTAGCTGATTACATAGAACGTTGCATTATTTCTTGGCTTCATTTCACGTATTTTAGAAATTGTGATGTATTAATTACTTGCCGCTCTGGAAATCTATAGTCTGAAATACAATTAGAAAGGGGGGATTTTCGAGCAATTCTTTTTGATTATCATATGAGACGTCTAATTGCTTCACAGGCCTATAATTAGTTGTGTGATGTTTTCGGGGATCAATCCCCTTCATTTCAAGAGAAGACGGTGGCCATTGTTTGATGAGGATTGTCCTGGGCGTCCGACAACTGCTGTGACTGCCGAAAATCTGTCTGTGAAGTGAAAAACTAATACGAAGTGAGGGATATATGACTTAGGAGGAAATAACTAAGGAGTTACAAATTGTAAATAATGCAGTTACCACAATTCTACATGATCTCTTGAGTGTAGGACGTCTCAGCTCGATTGATTCCTCACTCTTTATCTGAAGGGCAAAAAAGAGAATAGGGCAGAAAGGTACGAATTTATACTGACCAAATTCAAGAGAGGTGAGCTAAAATATGTTGATAAGATCGTCACAGGGGATGATCAACCATGACCTTTAAACTAAACGAAAATCAAAAATTCGGCTGTTCATAAGGTGTATAGAAAAAGTTTTTTTAAATCTTGCAATGCATACCCTCTCAATTCGTGAGATTAATAGCATACTGACAACTGTCTTCACTCTCACTCTTTTATTGAGATATTTTCTCGAGGATCCTGCTTTCCCATGAAATTTTCCTCGTTATGTCCAGCTTTTTTTTAATTCTATGTATATTACTTTTCTATTGCCCCTTGCCATGTCCCGTGAAATTAAACGCTGTGTCCCGCCTTTATCATGGCATAGGTTAGCATGTATGTAATAGAGAAAAAATAGATTGCCATGTTTTAGCCCAATTGGATAACGTTAACAAACCTCTCAAGGGGCCTATAGAAATGGAAATTTAACAAAAATCGGACAATTTTAACATGTGTTCTGAATATTGCAATATTGGGAAATAAAGTAAATATAACTGAAGTGATTTCTATTGTTGATTTTTAAAGGATAAATAGTGATGAAATTGAAATAATCAACTGAAGTCCTTTCTATTGTTTTGATTATTAATAATACATACTATAACAATGACGAAATTAATTCCTTTCTATTGCGGTTGAAATATATTTGTGACCGTTACAATCTCATCTGGTAACCGTTGCAGCAAATGAATGGGTATATAAATATCTGTCGTAATTGCAAACATCAAATTTGAAAACAATTATACAACATCATACAAACTTTGAAGATTAATATGGAAAAAAGATCACAACACGAGCGTCAACTAATGTATTCCTGGTGGGACAGCTACTTTGAATCATATCAGAAGAAAATGTAATCAGTTACCAATTAACGGGGTCGGGTTGAGGAGAACTTTAGCACAACCTCAAGGTCAAAGGGCTCAAACTGTCTCAGTGCTGCAGTGAGGTCGCTGTAGAGGTGATGGATTTCTGGAACAAGTCGAATATTCCAACTACACAGTTTCCAAACGTGGTTTCAAAAATAATCGAAGTAGGACCACAACCTAGTTAAGTTCTTACAAACAGCGATATTTAAACTACTTTAGTTATCCATCAAAATGGCTGCATACTACTTATATCAGCTGGCTATTCGATATTAGTAATAGAAAATCATTTTACATCGTTCATTCGCATACGCTTAAATAGAAAATTCATAAATATGAGAGTCTGCTGACACAAAAAGTACAACAATGGAGTTCAAGCAATTTTCCAGAAATCGTTAAAACCGTATTTTTAATTTTCAAAGAGTTACAGCGGAAAATTCTTCTTTATAAAGTCAAAACTCTATAGTAAACACTATTTTTGGTGCAAATCCGATAGCTCCGACTGCTCAGGAAAGGTAGAGGCAAACTTATATTTTTTATTTTTGATATTTGATATTTTCGTATTTATATGGATCTAATAATTAATAATTTTGAATTTATTCCTACATATAGCATGGAGTAATCTTAACTTATTTATTCTACAAGTGACTAAATGAAATTTATTTATTTATTTATCTCGGGATAAAATATGAATTCTAATAAGCGATGTAATTACTCTCATACGTTCACAATTTCTAGCACAATCAAGTATATCCAGGTGGCAAAGTTAAAAATAGAGACAAAATTTTGCAAACAACCGGAATACAATTAACGGCAGGAAAGGTTGATGTCAATATCACAAGATGTTTGTTTGATTCAAAAATGGCAGCTATCCTTGACGGGGAAGGCGGCGCATCTTGTCATTTATGCACATGCTGTAGAAATCAATCGAAAGGCATTGACTTAATTAAGCAGGGTTTTCCCATTAACCGCTCATTTGATTTATCTTTGGAAATAATTAATAAGGTCGATGAAGACGATTATATTTCCCTTCCAAGTAAGGACAGATTTGGAAAAACGCACAAACCTGAAAACATCCATTCCGCTTCCCCACTTTATGGCTACCTGAGAATATTCGGATGGTTCAAGCTTGTATACCATCTACAAGCTGGAGAGAATTCACCAAAGATTATCAATCATTGGAATTTGTTCGTGGTTTACTATGTGAAAAAACTAACGCTCGTATCGACTGTCTCACTACTCATTGTGGTTAAACCTCAACAGGAAATGTGGTTCGAACTTGTTTACAACGAATGAATGATGATAACAAAGACTTCTTTTACTGGATCTAAACGTTAATTCCTTGCGAGTATCACCAACTACTAAGCAGTTATCTATACCAACTTGGCTGTAGTATTATGCATATTTAACTCCGATTCGCGAGTAGACAACGAAAAGTTCGCCACATTATGTACGGACACTTACGAACTCATAATAGTGAATTTTCCTTGGGCGAGCATCACACCTACATTACACAAGGTGCTAGCGCTCAATTGATTGAATATTATAACGCAGGGAGAGGTCTGAAATCGCTCTCAGAAGAAGGTTTAGAGACATGCTATAAACAAATTCGACGTTACCGGGAACTATTGGTTAGATCTCTTTTGAAGCAAACTTTAGAGATGGTTTTATTCGTCTCATTTCCCAGTCAGACTACTACTCTATTCCACAAAGAAAACGAATTGGGAGCAAAATTACTAAAAGGTTTTCGATGAGATGTCTCAAATTAAACAAATCTTTGGTAGCATGATCATGGTTTAAAATGTTTGTATAATTATTCCACAAACGTTGTATTATTGCATAGATTCATCTTTAGATGATGTATATAACATATTGTCATAATGTAACCCCATTATTGATGAATAAATAATGCTACAATGTTGCACTCTAGCCTTACAAGCATCTTTTTTAACAAAAAAGTTTTGAGAAATATGCTATGTCATCATAAGTCATAAATTAGAAGCTATATGCATTTTTCACTAGGCTCAATCGATTTATCATACTTGATAACCCATAGGTGCATAATACATTTCATAGCTCTAACATGAAAACAAATGCCTCTCCCCTATGAATGCCACATTTCGCCGACTGTGTGGTTCAAGAAATATACGCGGTCGCAAGAGGGGATTGTAGGCTATGGTGAAGGCTTAGAACCCAAAAGCGGTCTTTGTATACTGCTTCTGCAAAATGCTCGTACAATGTACAACTCTTCCAAGTCTGCCGCTCTACTATTGGAGTAGATCTACCGGCTATTCCTCGCAACCTTGGCCATCAAAGTCATAGAAGGGATCCAGAAGTGGCGGAAGTCGAAAATTCTGATTACTTCACCGCAATTTATGCTGATATATTTGAAACGACTACCAAATCCTTGTTACATCGTTCAAAAACATCGATTGCCTATGCCACGCCATGATGGAGAACAACTGTGCTATGATTAATTTCGTGCCGAATATCCACCCGGCGTTGGATATCTATCTTATACTTCCTCCAACTGTATGCGTGTGTGAAAGGTCATTAGTGTCATGCGCAGGCTCATAGCATATCCGCTCTACTCTAACACAATCAAGGTTCAATAATTTAGCAATTCTCGCGGGACATCTTGAACTATCGAAGGAGTCAGATATCTCAATACCAGTAGATACATTTGTTGGACGCGACAAACTGGTTGAATACATTTGGTCAAAATTCATAGCTATACAAAAGAAACTTTACATATTATCTTCACAAATTGTCTCTACAAATTACGCATTGATGATACATTCTAAAATTTACCTGAGGTGGCATGCTACCCTGACACCCCAAGAATGTCTCCAATTCTATAATTTTGCTTTCGTCGATCTGGACATGATAAACATATTCTCTTCTTATAAATTTAAAAAAGAAGAATATGTTTATCATGTGGATATAGAATTGGTTAATTAAGTATTTACTACTAAGTACTTTTGGTTACGATTTTCATCCATAACAATAGTTACAATTTTTCATTCTACAGTGACCTAAGTAATAAAAGGCCCTGGACCGTTCTAAAATATGGACCATGGACATTTACTAAGCCACCCGATTTTTTGACAATAATTGAAGTGAAATAGATTTAATGATGCCTTGTTATGGGTATACAAAAAACACATTTTGACTGAATCACAATGACAAAAATCTTTTGAAATCAATGTCTTTGCTCATGTTCGATCCTTCAGTTTTCAACATTATACAACATTACTTACACCAAAATGGTCCAAAGTATACCTATATATTTTTATTATTCCCTTATGACTTCTGCTGTTTACCTATAAAGATAAATTCGATTTCTCTTATTATTCATTTCAATGTAATTAGCCTCTTTTATATATATATTGAATGACTGATAAATGTTCTGTCCCAGGCTGTACAAACAATTACAGATATGTTGGTGTTCTAGATTCCACTCATGTTCCAGTCTTCAAACTACCTACTTGACCTCCAGAACGTGTACACACATGGCTATGAGCGATTCATCGTGAAAATATTTCTGATGTCAAGAATATTTTCGTTTGAGGAAATCATTTTCGTGAGGATGACATCATTAGAAACTTTAAAATATTACAGCCTGATGCTACTTATACTAACATGCCTCGGAAAAATGTAGATTATCAGATGACGCGATACCTTGTATATTTCTAAACTGTCCTTCTTACCTCTCGTCAACTCAACCGAAACCTGTTCGTCTCTCTCGTGATGAGAAAGATGCTGAATTGTTTGCTGAGGCGATTAAAATGAGCAGAGAGCAACAAGTTATCGATGAAGCAACTTATGAATTCTACACATTTCAACAACTTAAAGAGAAAATAAAGTTACTTGCTCTTCCCGAGGATTTACTACTCTGGAATTCTGATTCAAGTCAGGAACATTTTCTAAAGCCAGCATATCTGAATGAAACATTGACAATAGATTGTTCAATGACGATTGGTGATTCAATTTACGTAAATCATGGTACTTTTCATATTCCTCTTACTTTAGACTTCGTAAACGATACTAGAGAAATTCAACTCCTCCTCACCAAATTCCCAAATTCAATACCTACTCTTGAAAAAAATCACAAACAAATCAGATGAATTTTTAAATTCGTGAAGCCGCAACCCAAATAAAACTTGCAATATCTGAATGTGATAATTCAGATGAAGACTCGGATCCTTTAGCAACACTCACCTAACTGAACCACGGCTATAGTACAATCCAACAACGTCTCCAATTTATACTCTTCCAGATTGAAAATTCCCTCCTAGCAAAAACACATCGGAGATATAATTTCATTACCCAAGTTATTGCACTCAAAATGCATCTTATCTCTCCAGTTTGTTATTCCTACCTTCAATATCTCGAATGTATTTGTTTACCGAACCAAATAAATCTTAATGAAACTATGTTCGAATATTGGTTTAGAAAATGAATTTTCAAGCTACCTCAAAACCGTTACGGCTGGTTTCGACTCACTACAGCGCAATGAGATCATTCACATGGATTGAATTCAAATAAAATCTGATGTGTCATACAAGGAAGGAAGAATGATCGGCTCTAGAGTTATTTCAAATGAGCCTACAAAAACAGTATTTGCAGTTATGATATCTAGCTTATATCGAAAATGGGCAGAAATTGTACGATTCTTTCCTTGCTCTAGTACCTCAGCGAATGAATGACAGCTTCCAATCTTAAGTTTAATTTCTGATATAGAAAACTGTAGACTGTTTGTCCATGTCATCTGAACCGATAACTATCCCTTGAATGTGAGTCTATTCAAGCTATTTTCTCCAGATAAAAAGACACTTACACCAGAAGTAATACACCCTTTCACGATTTCACTCGGCCATTGTTATTAATTTTCGACTTTGTACATACAGTGGAATTTGCTTATTAGCAACTCCCTTATTAGCAATATTGCTCTATTAGCAACCAATCTTCAGGTCCCAGGTGAAGATTTTGTGTTAATTCTGTTCCCTTATTAGCAACTTCGCTTATTAGCAACCATTTTATGGGCAAAACTCGAGGTGGAAATACTTTTCTATCATAGAACGAATGAATCACTCCTAAAACAATTTTAACAGGCCCTTCCCTTGAAATACTAGTTCAATTATTAATAATTCTCACTGAATTAGAAAATAACGAAGATTGGAGAAGAAGTTGTCCATGTTGCTGTACACTTGGTTGGGATATTCTAAGCAAGCTTGTAACAGTCACCAGCAATTGCATCATTGCGAATAAAGTGAAGAATGTAAATTCAGTTTTGTTGTCTCAAAGTGAAAATTGTAGGAAATGAAAAAAGTTAAATTATGTTAGCATCTGTCTTTTAGATTTCTGTTTGATTATTGACATGCGTGGTACAGTAACTTAACTTCTGTTCCTTTGGATTACTTAAGCTCAATTATAATGATCCCAATATATGATATAATATACAATTATACTAATAGATATATTCGTGAACTACGTTTTACTGAACTGTTCACTAGTTATTATTTGTCAAACCAAGAATTCTGAGAAGTCTGAAAATGCTATAATATGATTGACTGAATTTTAGGCGCCAAAAGTTGAGATGCCTCTTAGTGTAGTATAAAAGAGATTCACTTGCATTTTCTTTCCATCAGGAAAGTAACAGACGTTGTCAGATCTCCATACTAAAAATTTTGAAATCCAAACGGAAGACTTTATTCGAATAATTTGTGGCGTCTGGAAATCCTTAAATATCAATACACCTACAAAGGGACTACGTCTCAAAGATAATCTATCACTTACTCTAACTTATAATGACTCAATATTTTTATTCTTTTAATGCATTTCAGATTGGCTCAAGTATTGGAAAGACATTCCTGGGAAATTTGGAAAAATGAGTCCACAAACTTTTACAAGTTTCCACCATACTGCCATGTGTCTTCCTAAAGTCGTAAACTATCTGACAAATAATCGTGGATTTGAACACTTCCTGAGTTCATTTTTGCAGAATGATTCACTTTAGCACCATTTCGGTCTCTATAGAATGTTATCAGGTTCACAATAATAAGTAACAACTTGTCAAGTAGTATACGAGAGTGAACGATGTTTAAAAATTTCTGTATTCTCCAATTTTTTTCCAAACAATCTTCAACAAACAGTTCGTCATTAAAAGCATTCATTGATACCTTCTCATCTACATTCAAAGAAGACCAAGCAAATGTTAATTTGGAAATGTTCATCCCTTTCCTTGAAGAAGAGACAGAGGAACCACCTCTCTCTATTATTCAGTCTCTCGCATTTATAAGAAGATATGCAATCCATTCCATAAGAAATCAAAAACATGTTGTAGGTGCTTGATATTTCTAACGGAAGCCAAAGAAATTGACTTCGTTGATTATCAATCAGCATATACACTTATTGAAATCATGGATCGTGGATCACTGAAATGGCCTTCTAAACCAGTCCTTGATGTAATATGGAAGCTGTGGAAAATTTATACCTCGATTGAATCTAACCCATCATTATTCGATAAGCTACTACTTACAGAACATCTACAGGATATATTGGTGAGACTTAATCACAACCATTTTGAGTCAGGACATGAAGAAATATGGTGTACGTAGTGTTCAGGCTGCGAAACTTGGAATATTCTTAAGAAGCTTCTATTTGCAACATTTAACTGTATTCTATATAATACAGTTAAGAACATGAACTCATCTAAAAGAAATAAAGATGAGTCACGGAAAATTAAAAAGTTTAAATCAAACTAGTTTTACGTATCTAGGAATAAATTGAATAACATATTTATATTCCCCCCACATCACTATGACATTCTGAAAATACCTAAAAATTGAATTACTGGTGGAATTATTAAAACAAACACGCTTCGCTTGCTTGCGCTGCGCGGCTGGCGGACATTTTGTGTCCGCCAGAGGCGGCCTTTGGGCGCCTGGGGTCACATTGATTCATCATAAGGGAGATAGCATCTCTAAATTCGTCTGTCCTACTGTTCTAATCGATATCGCAGCCTTCTATCACTTAAAGCAGCTGAGTTATGGTCGAAAAACTTAATTTTTAATTATAAAAAAGGTGACAATGACGTCATAATTCCATGATGAGTCGACATTTTCGTCTAAGTTCAGAAATTAGTGGAGCCAAGACTCCCACATGCCAAAAACAGCTTTCTGTGCCTGGCAGTTTCTTCAATCAATTCGTTACAAATAGATATATATATACACAAATAAACAAACATTAATCTAGTTTTAATAGTAAGGTTTTACATAATAAGATCAAATTAACAATTCGGGTATGTTCTATTATTTATAATATTGAGTATACACAGTTGAGTGAAAATGTAGTCATAATTATTTCAGACCTCAAACATTCCATGGTCCAACCTAGTGAACAGTCCTGTATAATGTAGTTCACGATATATTATGCTAACATCAAGTAAGCCTGGTAACATGTTAGAACTAGTGGCAAGGCCTTTTATTACGTTCGTCACGATTTTACACTTTCTCTTATTCTCAGCAGAAAATGCTGCTTTTCCCTCAGTTATTATAAACATCTCTCCATAATGGCACACAAGCACCTCAGAAATCCCTTCTCACTCTCAATTTTCTACTATTCTCTAAAGAAAATGCAGCTTTTAAAAATTATCAACATGTGTCACAAGAGGTAATTCATCACAATGTATACTATTGTAAAGTGACAAATAACGACATGTGTGGCACAAGGTGGCAATGATTGATCATTTAAAAATTTGGGAACTATTAATTGATTAGAAAAATTCCACTATTTAGCTAATTCGAATACGAAGATTTCGAATCTGAAAACCGAATAGTTGCAGCACTTATCGTTCTTGAGTTTTGATATTCATGAATAGACTCATTTTAGTATTAAATGCAGGTGAAATAATGAAGTGTACAAATATTATTGTCCGGTAGTGTATAGGCTAGTAATACATTGTTAAGGTATATGTTTATAATGTTAACGTTTTAAGCTGATATTAATTCAATTAGGTATTCCAGCATCCACTTGAAAGCATCATATTGCTGATTAAGGAATGAGACAATAGATTTGTGCATAGTTAGGGAAAAAACATAAATCAAACAAGCGCCCTTCGGGAGCCTGGTCTCACATTGATTAATAATAAGGGGATAACATCTCTAAATATGTCTGTCTTAAAGTTAAAATCGATATCACTCGAAAAATAATAAAATTCGTCAATTCTTAAATTTTTGATGCGTAATGATGACGTCATAACAGACTGATGAGCCATCATTTTTGATGATAGCTATATCATGTGAAGAAAATAATATATACATTCTATTAATATTTCAGCCTTCTATCACCTAAAATGGCTGAGTTAAAGTCGAAAACCCGAATTTTCAATTATAAAAAAGGTGACAATGACGTCATAATTCCATTATGAGTCGAAATTTTCGTCTGAGCTCAGAATTTAGTGGAGCCATAGCCAAAGGACTCCCACATACCAATAATCAGCTTTCTGCACCCGGCAGTTTCTTCAATCAATTCGTTACAGATATATAGATATAGATATAAAAACACATTAATCGAGTTTTAATATTAAGGATAATACATGCATACATCCGACGAAAGGAAATGGATCATTTTAACAGTATAAGTTCGCTTTACTAAGTTGTGGTAGTCGACTTGCAAACACATCGTATCCGCATGAGGCACATTACGGCCACTTAGTATTGATTATCATAGCATCTAAGATATGGAAGTCGAAAATAAATTTCACCAGCCAAGTAATAGACATGAATAGTTGCGTTAAACAAAGAATTGAAGAATTGAACTCATGAATTTGCTAAAATAAATGACATGCAAAATATACCCTATAGTCATGGTAAGAAATACAAGAGAAAGTAAACTAACCTGGATTAAAAAGGAGTATAGTTTTGAGACAACAAAATTCTGCTTTATCTACCTTTAGAGTTTTGAACCAGTAAACAAGTTCATCAAGAATCCGACCTGTAATTTTACCAATTACAGCATCATTCATTTGATTTCTTTGAATTATTTTCCCACTTCCCAAAACTAAAACATCATCAAGTGGGACATATCTGAATGCTAATCGAAGAGATAACAATTGAATCCATGAATTCTTTATCAATATCATCTACAAATTTATTCAATAGACAAAATGAGTTGGGAGTGTTAGTTTTTGCACAATACGCAATGTCAGAAATTTTAATCCAACCAGATACGACTATATATACAGCTAGACATGTTGCATAAACTATTAAAAAATAAGAGTCCATTGTATAATTTGTTATAAAACCACATTTGTCAACTATATATATTTGTTGAAGTAAATATTGGCATTGTTTTTATTATGTTTGTCTCTTGTTCCTGAATATCCTAGTTAGAATAATCTCTCCTCCAGTCATTTATGGTAATGATGTTATTTATTGTATTTTATTCGCTTGCTATTATATGATATGCCTAATAAATGCGCAATAGTTGGTTGTAGTTATCGCCTAACGTGTTGGGTTAGAATCTGGAATAATGTTAGTCAAAGAATGCATTTACGTCGATCAGACCATAAACGTAAAGCTTAGCTATGACGGCATTCCATTTCCTCTTCCAGGGTACATTAGGCAATCACCTTTCTGTAAAATTCGATCATTTGTTATGCTAACAAACCTCCCAATTACTGTCGAAATTTGAAATCTCAAGATTTTGAAATCAAAGTTTTAAGGGAGTAAATTAAACTTACTTACTACAGTCCCAGAGGAAGACCAAAATACTCTTCTAGTGCAATACAATTTGCTTTACTCTTACGTTACGCTTCCAACTTGGGATTCAAATTTCTAAAGAAATACCTACCTACCCAAAATCTTCCAAAGCTAAATTCCGTTTTAGCAAAGTTTTCATCTTCACTAGAGACTCCGATTGTAAAATCTCCTTTAAGCTGACTAAGAAACGACTACCACTCATTCTTCGATATAGAGAGAATCTTCTTTCAAGAGGATCTATTTGCAATCTCCCATTTAAGATGAATTGGTATCCACTATCTAACAAATCACTACACAGGTCGGCGATAGCATTATTCGCACAAATTAGTGCATTGAATGTCTGCCCAGTCAAACCAAGCTGTTTTGAATTCCTCCAATCAAGAAGCCGCTCATTCTTTTTGCTATTTTTTCGTCAATCGAAACTAATGAGTTACCAACTGCTATAGGATGAAACCTTTCCTTGGCATTCACTATCTGCCACCATCAATGAAATAATTTCAGGAATGATGGAGTAACTGTGTCGTGAGGAATAGAGTGAAGAGGTGCTGCAGTTGTTTTGGTTGAAAGATCGCCAATGCCTTCGATGATTATCAGCAATAACTGCACGAGTATAGAAATGATCATTAGAAATGGTCATTAATGCATTACAGGCCTGGATTGTGCAGGATTTTAAATTATTTAGGAGAGTTTCGCTAGGAAGAGGTAGGTATTTCTTTAGAAATTTGAATCCCAAGTTGGAAGCGTAACGTAAGAGTAAAGCAAATTGTATTGCACTAGATTTCAAATTTCGATTTCAAATTTCGACAGTAATTGGGAGGTTTGTTAGCATAACAAATGATCGAATTTTACAGAAAGGTGATTGCCTAATGTACCCTGGAAGAGGAAGAGGAATGCCGTCATAGCTAAGCTTTACATTTATGGTCTGATCGACGTAAATGCATTCTTTGACTAACATTATTCCAGATTCTAACCCAACACGTTAGGCGATAACTACAACCAACTATTGCGCATTTATTAGGCATATCATATAATAGCAAGCGAATAAAATACAATAAATAACATCATTACCATAAATGACTGGAGGAGAGATTATTCTAACTAGGATATTCAGGAACAAGAGACAAACATAATAAAAACAATGCCAATATTTACTTCAACAAATATATATAGTTGACAAATGTGGTTTTATAACAAATTATACAATGGACTCTTATTTTTTAATAGTTTATGCAACATGTCTAGCTGTATATCAACTATGATCATGCACAACGAAATCAACAAGTTGAAACGTTTAAAAGCCGTCAACGCCAAAAAATATTATTCTAGCTATTACTCATAGTTTCTTTAAGGACATTAATTATTTACCTACTGTATTTCAAGTACTTATGCAAGTATATTCAAGTAAATACACAATCAGATTTCAAAGAGAAAAGTGGACTCTTATTTAGTTTATGCAACATGCCTAGCTGTATATACAGTAGGCTATGATCTAGCTTTTATTGGTGAAAAAATGGAATTTATTGCAAAATGTGTGCAGATTAAAAAGAATTTTGAGCCAATGTTATAATCACGCGTTCGATCCAAAATTCAATCTCAAAATGAGGGCTGTTATGGTTTTTATGAGCAAAATGGGTAAATTATCACTAACTATACTTCTCCAAATCATCAAAAACCGAAATTACAAGTATACATCTTGAATTTGGTGATCAGCATAAAATCACAATCTATATGAAGGGTCAAATGACTGTATTTGTCGTAAGCATTGGAATGAAAGCATTGGAATATTACCATATTCCATTTCAACTTAGGGCCTACTCTATAGAAGACACTTTAGTTTTATTGATATAGTATCAGCAGTCTAAATGTTGCTCTACTACCATCTATTAAGTGCTATGTTTAGTATTAGGAAATTTGATTGTCTATATATATTTATGGATTAGCATAATTTTTAATGCATTAGATCCAATAACTAGGAAACACAATCATGAAACCATACTCTTCCCTCAGATCCAAAAGGAAATGTTAGCGATGTTTACATGTTTAAATTTTGAATGAATTCGGAGCATTTATCTTTAGTGGCTGAAGTGCCGTGGACCAAGTTGATTAAGATAATAAAACATATCTAAAAGGGATTATACTCAAAAAATATTGATACTGTTGCTGTACTAGTTGTTAAATAACATCGATTGTTTAAAAGTGAAAGAAATAAAGAATTTCAATTATTTCAAAAATTCCTGCTATCGACCATTCATATACTCTTTATCAATCGCTTTATCAATCTCCTCGTTATTCGGCAAACCACTAAATTTGACCAATATGATAAATTGTCTAATAACTTGTAAATGTAAACCATTGAATTTAGATGTGGCTATTATATTATTGCTTAATAGGAAGTAGTCTATTCGTCATCAAGATCAAATGTTAATGTCAAGTTATCATTTGAATGTTTAGGTTTTAAAATATGGCCCCCAACTGACCCAAATACGTTTTCATAGTTAAGCTGGTATGTAGCAACATTCCATGACAAATCAAATTTTTTGCAACAATCCATTCATACCTCGGTTCTAAGCGAAAAACTAAAACGTTAAAAAGCGAAAAACATTAAAACACTCAGAATGTCCTTAAAAAGGCTCTGAAAATCATCCACTTCTATAATAGAGATAAATGTGAAAGTTTTCATACAATGTATACAGTGTATATTTCAAATGTATACAAGTAATGGTACACTCGTAAACAAGAAAATAGTATACACTACCCGGACAAAAGTATTCGACCATCACAAAAACCTCCATACAGATAGTATTAAAGTGGATCTACTCATAAAGGAATATGTACTCAAACTGTAAGAAATACTCTTTTTTTTTTCATAAATTCGTAAACTACACATCCGAATTGGTCATTTTTGAAACTTTCAACACGATTACTTATTCTCTCTTCGAAAATTATCATACTGTGCCACTTTGTGTCACTAATGGCCATCATATATAATAGCCGTGACTAGGAACAAGTAGCATCAAGTATCAAAGGTAGATATGTTTATACTTGAGAGTTAGTAATTGAGTTGAGGCTCTCAATTATGCGTTATTAGAATGTGTAAATTACGAAATAGAAATCAAAAATAGAATATTTCTTACAGTTCGAGTGCATATTCTTTTATGAATTGACCCACTTTGATACTATTTGTACGGGGGTTTTCGTGGTGGTCGAATACTTTTGTCCTGGTACTTGTATACATAGAAGATCAATCTTATTTGGTACACTTCAATAGTACTCGCTATTTTGCTTGATCTTGAGTTTCCCAGAATTTATCACGACGGTTTTTCTTATTGATAGAACCATTGATATGTTTATTAATTAATGATACTGAAATTTGTCGCATGCAAACCAATGACGGTAAACACTTTTCTACCTCACGTAACAAAATATTTTGCAACTACGTATATCGTAACTATGTCGTAACTAGATCATAATCACAAACAAACCTGATTGCAACAATTACTTTGACATGAAGAAATTACGCCAGCATTGTGTAAATAATGAAACACAGTGGAACTGAATCAATATATTTTAAGGGGAAATATGGGTCTATTTGGAATCATACATAGTTTGGAATATTTTAAATTAAAATACATTCTTGCGAGGTTGGCATTAGTTATATGAATTGCTAGAATATTCACTAAAAGTACCAAGTTAAGTACGTATGTGCGAACGAAAATTAAATTAAGTTTTCTGACCCTGAGTAAAAACTAAACAAAGATTACAGTCGAACTCGGTTAGTACGTACTCATTTATCTGAACCAAAATCCATCTATAATATAGATTTCTACATATATAGTACAAACTCGGCTCGTAAGTACTAACAATCCCTTCCCGAAGGGGTACGTCTTATCCGAGTTCCAATGTAATTTAAACAAGCGCGATTCACTTGCCTGCGCTATGCGGCCGGCGGACACATGACAAGTGTCCGCTGGAGGCCCCATTCGGGCGCCTGGGCATAATGATGACGTCATAAAGAGTGATGAGTTATATTTTTTTGATGAGAGTTATATCATATTTGAGATATGTTAATATACACATTATATTAGAATTTCAGCTTTCTATCGCATAAAATGGCTAGTATAGTCAATGACGTCATAATTTCATAATGAGTCGACATTGTGGTCTGATCTATATATATATATAGATAGATAGATAGTTGTGCCCATTAAATACTCTTTTTCTTCGCTTTCGCTTAAGGCCAATAATGACACTGGTCTCAGGGCGAAAGCTGAAATTGGAAATGGATTTGTCCGAATAATTCCATCAAATATTTAAGCCTGATTGCTTTGAAGGCAAAAAGAAGAAAATTCTTAATCTGGATGATTTCGCATTTGGTTGTATATATGGTGTGTGATCCAGATCCATCTAGTCCATCACTTAGTTCGGCAATTAAAGGATAATTAGAGTCTTGCAGTCTCTCAGTCTCGATTATTTGAGAAATGGTTTGTAATGCAATAGATTGATATGAATGGTATATGCCAACTGGTGAGCAAATAGCTTTGTCAAAATACCGCAATTCATTAACCAAACAAGAATCTTCACGAAATTTTGTAACTTTATTGTATGAAGAAATAAAGACTTGTTCTCCTTTAAAAAACGTCGTTCCCGGTACTTTAAAATTCCAATAGAGAGAGTCTAGTAAGAAAGATGATTTTCTTTCCAACAATTGTGTGTTGTGTTTTCGCCAAGTTCCACTCTCTACAATTTTCTTGCACACTTCAATGATACTAGAATATTTGCTTTCGTTAGCAATCAACTGAAGACACAAAGAAGTAATTGTCTTACTTGTAACTCCTTCAATCTCAGCTATGGATTTCCTATGTGTCAATACTGACTGGAGGCGTGTTCTGACTTGCTTCAATTGTGAGTTAAGAAGTGGATTTCGAATTTTCGGAGTCTGATGACTTACCTTTCTCCGATGGTAGACCGTCTGAAACAACGCAAAAGTGAATTTCTTCCCAAGTATGTAAGTCATAATTTCTAACGTAATTTCTTCTGATATCCTTTAGGTCTGTAATTTCGAGCGAATGGTAACTAATCTCAGGAATTTGGTGTTCTCTGATAATGCGCTCAGATGTGGTGAGGGTATTGCTTTGGCATTCTTGGAGAATGTTATAGGCTTGAAGAATATTCATGCTTGGCCATACAAGTACTATTGAAGTAACTAAATATTAAAATAAATTCTGATTCAAGAAAATAGAAGTATTGAACAGCCCAATTTTAGTCAACCACATGTATCTCAAACAGTCAATTTTTCCTAAAATCAGAAATATTTTCAGCAGCTTAAATAGAAAAGATAATTTTTTAGCCATTTTTAGTTACTTAGCAACCAAATACATTATATAGAGAATTCTTTCTAGCTTAATATAGAGTAAATCGCATTTGACGCCATAATACGCCAAAGAAGTCCGAAGAGTAAATAGGATAAATCAATATACTAAAAACAAACAGGAAGTAGAATTGATGAAATTGTATGAGTATGTGAAACTGTACAGGGTGTATCATAAATGTTGTCGGGTTGTAGAAAATGAGATAAAACACAGAATCGTAGATCAATTAAGCTGGTTATTTACTAATGTAATATCCATTACATTCTAGAACTAATCTCATTCTATTCGGCATACTACTTACTAAATTTTCTAAAAATTTTTGTCCATCCAAGCTTTTTTACTTGGAAAAATAAATCGTCCAGCTTCGTCACATTCTCCATTTGGCTGACGCTATCTTTCAGAATAGACCATAGATTCTCAATAGGATTCAGGTCGGGTGAGTTTCCTGGCCACTCTTCTTTCTTCCAAAACTTTGGGAAATTCTTTCTACACCACGACTGAGTCAAATTCGCAGTGTGTGCTGGAGCACCATCCTGCATGAAAATGAAACTGGACATATCTGGGAGCATTGACCGCAGGAAATAGTTCCATTTTCTGACCTGCGTTCTATTGCATCCTTACAGGTATTTTCCAAAATAAAGTTCCGATAGTAGCAACCATTTATTGTCTGTTTTGGAGGCAATATATGGAGATCAGATACAGCTCGGTGGGACATCATGCCCCAGACATGAATTTTCCCAGGAAATTTTACTTGAACGCAGGGTTCAATATTGTCCGAATTTTGAGCCCATACCCGGCCGTTCTGTCGATTTAGGGGTATCGAACAATTGAAACGGAGCGTCATCAGATCACAATACCTGTTTCCAATCTTCAACAGTCCAATTTTTGTGAGATTCTGCAAATTTCAGTCGCCTTTCCTTCATTTTCTCCGTCAATCGCGGCCTTTTGTAAGATTTTGCGCCAATATTATCCCGAAGATAACGATGAACGGTTGAATGGGATATAGGATAGCCCCTTTTGCTTACTATTTCAGCCAATTTCCTAGTAGATTTGCCTCTTTTGACTGATTTCGAAATTATAATTTTGGCGGCCTTTTGCACGTTGGATTTCCTTCCAGGATGGACTTCGGTTTTTTGAGATTTTCCGAGCTTATGCTTGCGCCACCAACGTTCGATTGATCTCAAACTAACTCCGAGCTTTGTAGCAACATCTTTCTGGGTCATACCAGTAATTATCATGCCAATAGCTTGACTACGGATTTCTAAACAGTGATCTCGGACATTCATTTCCTGAAAAAATTAAGGGGCGACTGTGATAAATAAATTTCTGAGAAATAATTCAGTAAAATAAAGCCAAGTAATGTTTTAGTAAGCTTTAATATAGTATATTGCGATACTGCATTCGAAATTGAATTCAGATTAAGGTTTTATTACAATTCGTAATTACATGAAAATTGTTACTACTCGACAACATTTATGATACACCCTGTAGTTAGTCGAGTTATTCCAACTATTTCAAATGAATAAGCACAAAAAATAGATTAAATTAAGTTCAAGTGCAGTATATATGCTGCTTCTACATTGTTCAATTTTACTTGGAATTGGATATCATACCAAAAGCTCATCCTACTGCTAGGAAACCAAATTAGATTACTGGTATTCAAATTGATATATCTGAACTGTTAATAGAAATTTGGTCAAGTAATGACAATTATTGGCTATTTAGTATCTTAGAAAAATAATATTGCAATTTTAACCATATATAGCAACATGTAAAATGAAGCTATTGCCACTGGTTTGCCCAATGTGATCGAATTCGGTTGGATATAGGGATGGACCTTATATGTGATCTATCCATCACTATAAATGGTAATCGACATATTCCAGTAATGTGTATATGCTACCTCAGCAAATTCTCCGTGATATTTTACTTTGATCTCTCAATTTGTGGAAAATTAGAGCTAGTAAAATATTATTAACCAACCTACTATCTAATCCTAATGGTTGACTGTTATCTAATAGTCTACCGGGGGGAACATACCCGTGAGTGGACAATGAGAGACAACATCCTGTAATAAATCTATTATACTAATAATATCTTAATTCCATTAGGCAATGGAATATATCAATGAGATGATATATGGAATGCCCTTCCCGACTGTCTACAGCACTCTAATCCAGAGTTGGTTACGAAGAGTCCGGCTATTACCGTTATCGACGAAACTTGGCAGCGTCAGAAATGCTCTCTCATTGGTCTGGAATTTCATTCAGCGAGCAAACAACCCGATCACTAACCATGGTAAACTGAAGATATTGTTAGAGACGGAAATTGTCTCTACCGCTGCGTCTGCAATTCTCAAACATATATATTTGTAGCTAACTTTAGATGTCGACTCCAGGAGACTAAGTTTAGCAGCATTCGTTGGAACCTACTTAGGGCCTCAATTGAAACAGACTCAGTCATTTATATCAAGAACATTATAGAACACTTCGAGCCAGTGACTTCGATAATCAATTGTCCCTCCATTACTTTCGGGAATGATGAAGAGTCTAACACCAATCATATTCTGTGAATTCCATTATTATCAGTAGGAGTAATAACAGTAAAACTCGTTTGAGATAAAATTAATTTCCACATTGATAACGAAATACAGTTTCTCAATCAATGTAGAAAAGAATAGGGAAAATTTTCAATACAACAATGGGGCAGAGTTATGCAAATTTTAATATCATTTTGAAACAAAAAAATGGAATCTTAATGCAATTCTTCACTACTGACCAGTTGCCCGTCATCAAGCCATAAAAATCTGATATATAAATTTGAATATGTTACCACAAAAATATGAATATGTACATGTTCCACGCCAAATAGGAATTGTGGTAATATTAATCAAATCATAATATCTAATATCAAAATATTACAATAATGAACAATATTTATTATATTTACAAGTGCGATTTGCTTGATCGCGCTGCGCAGCAAGCGGGCGCATTTTTTGTCCTTATATTTTACCAATGTGAGCATAGGGACCCTTCCCCTCTGGGTCCCTAGGCTCACATTGGTAAATATAAGGTAGATAACATCTCTTAGTACGTATGTCTTACTGTTATAATCAAAATAACTATAAAACCACAAAATTTGCCAATTCTTCCATTTTTGATGCATAATGATGACGTTATAACACAGTGATGAGTAATCATTTTTGCTGAGAGTTGATCATATGAGAGATATATTAATACAGTCCACTTCCGGAAGCCGGGGCACCTCGGGACCAGAGCTGAGTGCCCCGGTTTTCGAGTGATTAGATGTACTGTATCAAGTTAGTATAGCTTGTGATAAAAACAAAGCATTTTAAGAGAAATAATATCGGGTCCGTGTAAACTAGTATCCTCAATCATTATGCTATAGTAAGATCACTCTAAAAAGTGACACGGCTCTCACATACCAGGCCAGCCGAACCTGTTGTTTCATCCTTGCATAGTACATACGTATGTACATACTACACAGTCGGTCTGTCTCATAGGTATTACATTGATGACAGCAAAACTTTGTACTTGGACTCTAATTCATCGTGGCACCCACACCAATTAATGCTTCGTAAAACTCATACATTAAGCATATACAAATGGAATGTTTTAAACTAAAACATAATTTTGCAAAGAAAAATATCATCCAAACTAGTCCCGGTTTCCGAGAGTAATTTGCATAGAACACGACCATATTTTCCGGTTTGCGGTCTGCACCGGTTTAAGGGAGCCCGGTTTTCAGAAGTGGATTGTACCCACATTCTATCAAAATTTACCTAAAATGGCTGAGTTATAATCGAATAACTGAAATTTATAAGTATAAAAAAGTTGGCAATGACGCCCTAATTCAATGATGAGTCAACGGCCTAATTCAACGATGAGTCGTATTAGTAACTTGTAAATTCACTTATCTTGTCAGAAGATGATTAAACATCTTAATTCACAAATATTTTGTAAATTGTAGCATAACTGCGATTACGTCATACTTAGCCAATCTGAGGCCTTACAAAATTTCTGAAGACCTCAATCGAATAAATAGGTTCGATAACACATAGGTCAAAAATACATTATTATACCCTATCATCAATAAAAAGTGTCAATACCACCAAAAGGAGGTTTCGTGCCACTGTGCATATTATTCAAAACTACGTATTATATAACATACTATTCGTTATTTTGAATCTCCCTCTGCTCTTTTAATTAACATTGACTTCTATTTCATTCCAACATGCCAAACTCTTGTTCTGTCCCTGGATGCAAGAGTAACTACAACGTTGGTGATCGGGTTCCAGTATTCAAGATGCCTGAAAGTCCACCTGACCTAAAATATACCTGGACACGTGCTCTTCATCGTGAGGATATAGGTGACCTCAAGGCTGTTTATATATGCATCTAGCATTTTCAGAAAGAAGACATAACTTAATTTTCAAAGTGCTAAAGGAGATAGTACCTTTACTGAAGTACCGCGCGTTAAGCCAATGCCGAAGGATGGTACTGTTCCAAGTCTACTACCTGGCTATCCGGGTACTACTCAACTAAATCTCGAAACGGAATCGCTAGTCATACGATGCAAAAGATTGATGAACCAAATCCTGCAACTTAGTTTGAGATCCGAGATTGAGGAGAAAATGAAGTTCATTGTCAACTCTCTAAAATATTTGAAAGATAAGTTAACCTTGATTTTACTACCTAATAGTTGGTTTGTATGGTTTCATGATTAAATAACATCACGTTCGCTCTTGCTAAGATGACTGAAAGAAATAAGTTTGTGAATTTGTACTTTGAAATAAATTCCTATCTATCTACCTCAGCCTATTTTCACGGACAAAACATTCCTATTTCCATTGCTGCAATTAATGACATCCGACAAATTGAATATGTTTAGCAGGAACTTGCTTTAGAACACAAATCTAATTCTAATAATACTGAGCAGTCATTTCATATACCCCGAGCCAAAAGAGCATATTAAAGAGATCATCTATGATTTACTTCGTGATAATGAACTTAACAGTGATAGCTCAGAAATAGCGCGTTTCCAATTCATCCTCTGTCAATTAGAGAAAACATGTATATACCCCAAGAATAGACGACGATACAATATTATAACACAAATCATGGTTATTAAGGCACATCTAATATCTCCTGCTTGTCACAAAGATCTTCAGAGCTTAAAATGTATATCCCTTCCTGTGGCCTACTCAATATACAGCTATATACACTGCCCAGACAAAAGTATTCGACCACCACGAAAACTTCCATACAAATAGTATTAAATTAGATCTATTTAAATAGGAACATGTCCTTAAACAGTAGAAAATACTCTATTTTTAGTTCAAATTCGTAATCTACACATTCTAATTACTCATAATTGGCAGTTTCAACTCAATTACTTATTCTTATGTAAAAATTATCAACCTATGCCACTTTGTGTCACTAAACGCCATCATATATAATGGCTGTGACTTGGAACAAGTAGCATCAAGTATCAAATGTTGATATTTATAATCTTGGGAGTTAGTAATTAAGCTGTGGCTATCAATAATGAGTAATTAGAATGTGTAGTTTACGAATTTGAAATAAAAAATGGAGTATTCCTTACAGTTTGAGTACATATTCCTTTATGAATAGACCCACTTTAATACTATTTGTATTACGGTTTCTGTAGTGGTCGAATACTTTTGTCCGGGCACAGTATGTCAGAAGGCCATAAAACGAAGAGGCCAGTTTTAACAGTCAAAATATAATTAGACCGATACATCAGAAACCGTATACGATAGACTTTTGAAATGTATTAGTACTACCATATACAAACATTATATCAGAGTATCAAATTCAGCTGTCAAAAATTCAATATGTCATCATGTGATTGCGCAATAGGCTCTTTTTATTGAATAAATGCTGTTGGTCTAGCTCAGTGTTTCTCAAACTAATTTAGCACACCGCCCCCTAATCAGGATTTTACTGTCGACACCGCCCCCTCCCCTTATTCATGATCCGTAAGCCATCAACAGTGTAATTATTGTATTAATTAGTCACGGGAAACCATTGACAGTGTGATTATTGTACTTTCTAGCTCTAACAACTACAGTGAATGTTGAAATTTGTTTCAAAGATTGACCATCAATATTCTGGAATACACATTGAGGTTCAAATATCGTAGATGTATTGCTAACAAAACACATTAGCGCCCCCCCCAACAACCTTTCAGCGCCCCCTGAGGGGCTCTACGGCCCACTTTGAGAATCACTGGTCTAGCTCATTTAAAAATCGTTATCTGCATTTTTAATGCTTGAATTTTTATAGAATGACAATAGAAAGGCATTAATCCAAAAAATGTCCATGCATCCCTCAGTTGCTAATGGAAACAAAAGATTGAGTGTTTAAAAGCCATGTGAAAATGTATAGATCGTAGATACTAAGTAATTATACCATTCAATCCGCAAACCATCACTTCCTATATGATAATAATGCTATACTATTTTCAATAATTCTAGGATTTTACACATCTCATTACTTCTCTATAGATCGTGATAAATCCTAGAATACGAAAAAAAATAGACATGGGAACAGTATTATTATCATATAGGAAGTGATAGTTTGCGGATTGAAAGGTATAATTTTTTAGTGTCAACCATGGGAATACTTCATTTTATCAACAAAATCAATGCAAATTGCCAACAAATATTCGACCGGAATTTTACCAACAAGTGTTGTCAATTTGTCATTTCACCAACAATAGGATCCCAATTGTTGGTAAAATGAAGGAAATAATGCATCCATTTTACCAACACAGTTGTCATTTTATCAACACATGTTATCGTTTACAAACACATTTTGCTACTTTACCAACAATAGACGTTGCTCTTGTTAATACTGTGTTTATTAAATGAACTAATGGATTCGTATACTAACAATGGAGTGCTTATATAAAATACCATTTGTTCAATTGATTTTTCCAATTTATTGCAGATTTGGAATCGGGTCGACTTTCAGAACCCGAAACGAAGTTGATAACTTTCAAGATGTACGTCAATTAAATAATTCTGAAGTTTAGCCAAGTTAGTACCTCATTCAACAATGAAAGTATGCTTTTCATCTAGCATAGACCGTCAAAATGTAAACTGGTGTTAAAACGAAATAAAATTTTTTTGAGTTATGCCCGAATAACTGTGTTGCTTAACTTTTAAAAATGTGACAATGACGTCATAATTCCAAGTGTCCGCCAGCCGCGCAGCGCAAGCAAGCGCGAAGCGCGCTTGTATCTTTAAATTCTAAATTTCTTCTTGATTTAGCCTCGGATTCTGAGTCTAAACCTCTCCAGTTAACGGATCGTGGCGGACTTAAGTCCAATCTGAGACTGTTTTGAATTCTATACTTGTTTTATGGAAGACATTTTATGCCAACTGTTGTCAAAGTTAGTAAGTGGGCTTTCCAGAAAAATATTATTGAACGCACAATAATGTACTTGGAAGAGATAGTGATAATCGTGATACGAATATTTGGAAGTCAAATTGTGTTAACTGTGGAGTATTCAATAGGAGCATCTTACAGAAACTTGTTTTTACCTCAGTGAATTGCTTTCTCGCAAATAAAGTCAAGAATTATAATTATCTAGCTCTTTCGAAAGTTGTAGAAAAACGTTAATTAAAGAAAATTTCTGAATTAATAGTTTATTTCTGTATTTCCTATTTTTATTGTGTAGTTCATTGGTGCCTTTGATTCATCTATCATAAACAGAATGCGTATTAGTGCTAGAGTGAGGAGAGAGAATGAGAGTTATTATTTAGGTTGTGCATTGTATTTCTACTAAAATATTATAGAATGTACATTTTATATGTTTACTATCTTATATATTAAAATGCTAGGATTTTTTTTTTGTTTTTTTTGTGTGGTTGTCCGAATTGATTGAAGAATTGGGAAGTCGTAGAGGTGTGAAAATTTGCATATAGGTGTCAAATGATATGCCTACGATTAAGTTCTAAGATCTAAGCGAAATTTTCACATCTCTGCAAAAAAAATGGAAAACAATTTTTCGCACCTTTTCTATACAAAATAAATGACTACACTATTACAATAGAAATCATTGTACCGGTACGACACTACAATAAATAGATCGTCATTGTTATTAATACTTCAAAGCCACAACTTATGTTTGATATCTTAAATATATTATAGTGTATGGCTATAAAAAAGATTAGCTGCATATTTTCACACCTTTATATACATATTTTCACACCATTTGATGAATTTTGAAAATAATGCTAGAGACTAGCTTCCAACGGGTGACATGGAGTTTTCAGGGGTGTAGATTTCGAATATCATATTTTCAGATCTATATGATAAATTATTTGTTTACTTTTGTTTACAATAGATAGATACATAAAGTAAACAAATCTCAAAAATAGTCTAGAAACTTGCTTTCAACGGTTGACATGGGGTTTTCAGGGGTGTAGATTTCGAATATCATATTTTCGAGTAAATTTGATGATCAATTTGTTTACTTTTGTTTACATTAGATACACAAAGCAAACAAATCTCAAAAATATGCTAGAAACTTGCTTTCAACGGTTGACATGGGGTTTTCAGGGGTGTAGATTTCGAATATCATATTTTCGAGTAAATTTGATGATCAATTTGTTTACTTTTGTTTACATTAGATACACAAAGTAAACAAATCTCAAAAATATGCTAGAAACTTGCTTTCAACGGTTGACATGGGGTTTTCAGGGGTGTAGATTTCGAATATCATATTTTCGAGTAAATTTGATGATCAATTTGTTTACTTTTGTTTACATTAGATACACAAAGTAAACAAATCTCAAAAATATGCTAGAAACTTGCTTTCAACGGTTGACATGGGGTTTTCAGGGGTGTAGATTTCGAATATCATATTTTCGAGTAAATTTGATGATCAATTTGTTTACTTTTGTTTACATTAGATACACAAAGTAAACAAATCTCAAAAATATGCTAGAAACTTGCTTTCAACGGTTGACATGGGGTTTTCAGGGGTGTAGATTTCGAATATCATATTTTCAGATCTATATGATAAATTATTTGTTTACTTTTGTTTACAATAGATAGATACATAAAGTAAACAAATCTCAAAAATAGTCTAGAAACTTGCTTTCAACGGTTGACATGGGGTTTTCAGGGGTGTAGATTTCGAATATCATATTTTCGAGTAAATTTGATGATCAATTTGTTTACTTTTGTTTACATTAGATACACAAAGCAAACAAATCTCAAAAATATGCTAGAAACTTGCTTTCAACGGTTGACATGGGGTTTTCAGGGGTGTAGATTTCGAATATCATATTTTCGAGTAAATTTGATGATCAATTTGTTTACTTTTGTTTACATTAGATACACAAAGTAAACAAATCTCAAAAATATGCTAGAAACTTGCTTTCAACGGTTGACATGGGGTTTTCAGGGGTGTAGATTTCGAATATCATATTTTCGAGTAAATTTGATGATCAATTTGTTTACTTTTGTTTACATTAGATACACAAAGTAAACAAATCTCAAAAATATGCTAGAAACTTGCTTTCAACGGTTGACATGGGGTTTTCAGGGGTGTAGATTTCGAATATCATATTTTCGAGTAAATTTGATGATCAATTTGTTTACTTTTGTTTACATTAGATACACAAAGTAAACAAATCTCAAAAATATGCTAGAAACTTGCTTTCAACGGTTGACATGGGGTTTTCAGGGGTGTAGATTTCGAATATCATATTTTCGAGTAAATTTAATCATCAATTTGTTTACTTTTGTTTACAATAGATACATAAAGTAAACAAATTACAAAAATGGGCTAGAATCTAGCTTCCAACGGTTGACATGAGGTTTGTAGTGCTGTAGATTTTGAATATTATATTTCGGAGCCATATGAGAAATTATTCGTCGACCTTTGTTTACAATATAAGGAAAAAATCAAAAATATGTTTGATTGAGTTACTCCAGGCGCCCGCAGGGCGACTCTGCGGACACGCAGTGTCCGCAAGCCGCGCAGCGCAAGCAAGCGAAGCGTGCTTGTTAATATTAAATTATGATATCCAATCACCAATTTCACTATACATTATAATTTTAACCACAGGGTAAGAGGGTAGTAATGTTTGGGAGTCCTAGAGATGCATAGTTAACTTAATTCATTGGATTTCAGAAAATAAAATTTCTCATTTTGTTGTTCATCCATGGTACATTTACTGTTAGTCCATACATTACGTAGGATTTGGACTTCTTAATTGATTAACGGGATATTTTTGATTAACATAAAATTTGTAAAATGTAATACATGATGACGTCATGCGCCCCCCTTAAAATTAGGAAAAAATATTACTCATCAAAGAAACATAATGCAAGTAATGGGTGTCTTCTAAGAATAACTACATTATTGACTACAACTTAATTATATATATATATACCACAAACAATATCAATAATCGAGTTTTAAAAGTTCGGATGGTAGAAAATACACATCATAACTGTTGTAACAAAAAGGTTAAAATTACACTGTTAATGGCTTCCACGATAATAAATTATTACTGACTACTATGTTGTTGTTTTTTTAAAATATGAATGTCAGACAAGTGAGCTAGATTGCTTCAAAAAGGAAATTCTAAAAGAATTCAATACAAACTGATAAATTCGATGAGAAAATGTGGAGATAAAAGAAATGAAAATAGACGTTATCGCGCATACTAGAACAAATAAATACGGCTTTGTTAAATCTCCATGTAATGAATAACTCCAATATGCCTGCTTTGCAAGCAATTATTTTTCAAAAGAAAGAATAAGTCACCAAAAATGATCGATTAGAATCACATCACAGTAACAAGGCAGATAGAGATGCACAATTTTTCATGTAATTACGAAACAATCAAGAACGATTGGCTGTAATGTTCAGGAAAGTTGATAAACAAACATTGATGACTTGATTGCGTATATGCTTATTTTGTTCCGTATATGCTTATTTTGTTCATATGCTTATTTTGTTCCTGAGCGAAATGCTATAGCATTTCGCTCAGGAACAAAATAAGCATATTACAATTGGTGAAAAAGTTAGGAGGGGGTAGTGGTATAGAGAAAATTATTAGAAATATGGAATATTGCAAGGGCGGCGGAACCACGGGGGCTAGGGGGGCTTTAGCACCTCTACTTTTGGCAGAGGGGGGGCTCAGCCCTCATACTTTTACCCCTCCCTCTTATATACATATTCATTTATTAATTGCAGGGCATTTAGGTTTCGATTTCGGGTTGGTGGGTGTGACCAGTTCTAAGAGAAGTTGTTATGAAAGTATATTACAAAATTGACTTGAATGTTGATTTTAAATGATTAGACAATTATTTGATGTAAATTGTAATTTTGGGAAATCATTTAATTCACCATGAATCCATAATATAGTAACGAAATGTCGGACTTCCCTCCAATTTAAGAATACATCGAAATGTGTTAAACAATGCAATAGAGTAGGCGGAATGTCACTAACTCGTATAAATGAGTCTTACTAATAATCCTTACTATTAAAACTCGATTAATGTGTATATATATATATCTGTAACGAATTGATTGAAGAAACTGCCAGGAGTAGAAAGCTGATTTTTGGCATGTAGGAGTCTTTTGGCTATGGCTCCAGTAAGTTCTGAGCTCAGACTAAAATGTCGACTCATCATGGAATTATGACGTCATTGTCACATTTTTAAAAGTTAAGCAACATAGTTATTCGGGCATAACTCAGCCATTATAGGAAATAGAAGACTGAAATTTTAATAGAATCTGTATACTAACACGTCTCACATATGATGCAACTATCATCAAAAAATGATGACTCATCACTTTGCTATGACGTCATCATTACTCATCAAAATTATAAAAAATGACAAATTCGGTGTTTTTTCGAGTGATATCGATTTTGAAACTAAGATGGACATATTTAGAGATGATATCTCCCTTATAATTAACCAATGTCACCTCCAGGCGACCGAAGGGAGCCTCCGGCGGACACGAAGTGTCCGCCAGCCGCGCAGCGCAAGCAAGCGAAGCGCGCTTGTACTATGTAAACAACATTTCTTAGGATGTCAAAACAAGAAAGTATTTTTTCATTTTTTTCAAAGAACACTTGTAATGAAGCAGGAGAAACACCTAATTATTATTGACTCTTGTAATGGGGCTATGTTTGAGCCATCTTCTGATTTTAAAAACATGTATGCTACTAACATAAACATTGAAAATCTTCTCACGCAGCTACAAATGATGCCAGATGTTGTAGAACAGCAAACAAAGATAATCAGATCGGCATTCATAAGATTACTTCCGTGAACACTGTTTGTGAAATTTTCAATGCCTGTAAGTTTTCCAAAACACAATGTTTTCTGAGGTGGATAAACTGTTGCAGATGTACTTAACTATTCCCCTAACATCGGCTATTGCAGAGAGGACAGTTTCAACCCTAAGACGCCTCAAATCATATTTGCGTTCAACATTGACTCAGAAACGCTTGAATCACCTTGTTATCCTCCATAGCTATCAACAGCGTACTGACAAACTAGACCTACTGAACATTGCAGTAGACTTTACTTCAAGAAATAATAGAAGACAACAGTTTTTTGGCAATTTTTAAATCATTTTTGTGTTCAGTATCTCAATAAATAGATGTCAAGGTGTATACCTACTACAGTCAAACGAAACATCTAATAATTAAGGATCATGTTGCACATCTTTTCGATCTCCTAGTAGAAGGCGGACTAGTTACTCAAGTTAGCCCCCTAAAAAAAATTACGTTCCGCCGCCACTGGAATATTGGACTAATCTTTAACCAGATAGTGAAAAAATGTTAAAAAGCGTACCTTACTATTAATACTGGATTAATGTTTGTGCATATATGTCATCAACCAAATAATATATCAGCCAAGATTTGGGAAGTTTGGTCTAGCCATGTTTTGGCTGAGCAAAACTTTTGGCTGGTCTAAATTGTTGAGTTAACTTAAAATTGACGGGATCATAGTACATTATGAGTTGACAAGAAAATATACGAAAAGTAAGGAGTTAATTCTAAACAAGCAGGCTTCGCGCACTTGCGTAGCGCGGCTATCGAACACTTTGCAGGGTTTCATTTAAACATTGACTCAAGGGATGGCAAAATTTGGGTTTTGAGGAATAAGGGGTGGCGAGGCCGTAACTGCGTGAGATAGGGTTGTTTGGGTGCATCCTCCCCCTGGAAATGTCAAGGGATGGCGAATGAGATCCAAGGGATGGCGGGAGCCATCCCTCGCCATCCCCTAAATGAAACCCTGCTTTGTGTTGGAATGTAAAAAATTCAGAAGCCCATACGGGTGAAAAATATTGATACTTTAACTAGGGTTGCAAAATTCCCGGGAATTTTCAAATGTGGAAACTTTCCGGGAATATTCTCGGGAATTTATAAGACCTGGAAATTTCTGCTATAGTGTTTAAATAAATCTGATTGTTTCTGAGGCATTTCTCTGTGGTAAATAAATTGAATTCAATTAAAACCTTTCTTTATTTGCCTCTAAATACTCAAAAAATAAAGGAAAAATGAAAAAAAAAATGTAAATTATACAACCAGTGCCGAACTGATTCAAGATGGATCAATAATAAATGCAATACAAAATCGCATACTAGTTGTAAGTATAAGTTATCAAATTCTTCTATATACGTACTTATAACAATCGGGAAACCTATCAAATAGTCTAACAATACGTTTCTGACTAGTCATTACAGTCAGGATCGCTTATTATGAACCACCAGGGGACCAAAAAATATGTTCATAATAGAGATATTTCATATTAAGCGGGTTCATAATAAGCGACCCTCAATACAAATCCTATCTAGAAAATGAAATTGGGACCAGGAGGTTAGTTCATAATAAACGAATGTTCATATTAAGCGGGTTCATAATAAGCGACCCTGACTGTATTAAGTTAAAACAGATATGAGATAAACAGAAGCTTATAGCTTATAATAATATATTGGCTACAGCTCTAGTCAATAAATATCTGACAAATTTTAACTGAGTTTTATTTAACCTCATTGAAATGAAAACTATATTGGCTATAATTGTTCTAAATCTTGTGATTCTCGTGAATGACATTACAATTCAAAATATTGAATACAAAAATTGTGGCTGGTTGGAAAATCGTATACCGAGATGTAAATTAGATGGACATTTCATATCTACTTGCCAAATTTAATGTACTATAATGGTGTAGCCAGGACAGGTCTATTGACAGATACAAACAAACAAACAAAATAATTCATTTTAGAACTGGGCCACTATACAATATTATAGTCGGCACAGTAAAATCTTTGAATATTTCTCATTATTAAAGAAAAACGAAAATTCCAAAAATTCCCGAAATTTTCCAGGTCTTATAAATTCCCGGGAATATTCCCGGAAAGTTTCCCACCCTTTACAACCCTAACTTTAACTAATCCGTTTCACATTTATTTACTCTGAATGTATTATACTATATTTGTTTACTTAAAAACTCTACTTTCAATTTCAAATTCATAATATACATACATTCTAATCACCCAAATCTAAGAGTTTCAACTCAATTACTAACTCCAAAGAATAAATATCTACCTCTGATAACTGAGGCTACTTGTCCCCTGTCACGCCCACTATATATAATGGCGAATATTACACAAAGTGGCACAAGTTGAGAAATTTCTACAAGAGAATAAGTAGTTGTATTGAAAAGTTAAAAAATGAGTAATTGAGATGTGTAGCTAACGGATTTGAAATCAAAGATAAAATGATTCTACAATTTGAGCATATATTTCTTTATGAATAGATTCATTCTAACTCTATTTCAAAAAGCGCGCATCGATTGCTTGCGGAGCGGGGCTGGAAGACACTTTGCATCAGCCAGAGGCACCCTTTGGGAGCCTAGGCTCACAATTAATTACATGGTACCGCTATAATTGATATCATTTTCATTTTTTGATGGGCAATGATGACGTCACGATCAGAGTGATGAGCCATCCTTTTTTGATGATAGTTACATCATATATGAGGTATATTAATACAGGGTGTTTCAGCGATTGTATCACGAAAATAATTTGAAATTACTAGGTAAATATTTTACTAATCATCTTCCCCTTTTACGATGTTGTTTAACACCCTCTGACATTTGTGTGACAACAAAATGGACAAGCTAGATGACAAACAAAAGAAGATCAAGATGGTGGAATTCTACCATAAAAATCAGTCCTATTCAAGACTACCCCACACTTCTAAGGTTTACCCGCCCAAAATGACTAAATCGGAAATGAGCTATCCCATATTAATGATGTTTTGAAATAATTTACTTTTAGTCCAACGGTTTGCTTCATTGTTTTCCATAAATGTCAAAGGATTTCCTTTCAAAAGCAACCAAAATAACTAAATTATCTCAATTACAAATAAAATGAAAGCAATTTACTTTTGTGTGTAATCAATGAAACACCCTGTACACACATTCTATTAAATTTTCAGCCCTCTATCACCTAAAATGGCTGAGTCGAAAAACTGAAATTCCTAATTATAAAAAGGTGACCAATGACGTCATAATTTCATGATGCATCGACATTTTCGTCTGAGATCAGAACTCCCACATGCCAATAATTAGCTTCCGTGCCAAGTTTTTACTCGGCTATCACTAGCTAAGAAAGATAGCACTTAACTTTACCTTTGCGAGATGACATCTTTAGAAATTTCAGTTTTTTTACTATAACTCAGGCATTTGAGATAGAAGGTTGAAATTTTAATAGAATGTGTATATTAATATAACTTAAATATGATACAACTCTCATAAAAAAATGTTGACTCATCACCCTGTTATGACGTCAACATTACGCATCAAATCAGTCTGACCTGATAGATTTATTAATGCAGGAGGATTACGGGTTCTTGATTTAATCATTTTCCGAACATCATTTTATCCGTACAGTTCGGTTAATTTGTCAAGCTTAATCTTATCCGAACAAAAGTCTATTGTAAGGTATATATTGGGTTACCATAACTTAAGTATATTCATAGTACAATATATGTGATAATACGACAACCAATATAATTTCTTACTTATCTTTCGTTTGTTCATCTCTTCATCTAGTATACTAAGATTATTTATGAGTACGTACCCACATCGTGCGCGAGACATATTATAGCTCATCTGTATTTTCTATACGTACGACATATGTACTTAGTTACATATTTCCTTTGTAAATTTGTACTTATATTTTAACTGTTAGCTAAACCTATTGTTTTTATGGCTCAGGTTTTATGGCTTAGGAAAAACGTAAGAGAAGGGTTCTGACTATTGATGAAAAACTAGACATTTGTGAGATGATTAAAGAAGATTATTCTTATTCTGTTATTCGTCAAAAGTATGGAATTGGAAAATCTACTGTGTCAGACATTAAGAATGGAGAAGATAAAATACTTAGTTTCAAGGACAGGATGATAACATTCGATAAGAGAACTGCTAAATGTATGAAGCTTGGAAAGTTTATTGAATTGGATGAAGCTCTCTACATGTGGTTCAGGCAAGAAAGGGAAAAAGGATGTCCAGTTAGTGGGCCACTCTTAGCTGAAAAAGCGAACATTCTCTATAACTTACTTTATCCAGAGAACTTAGTAACATTTACAGCTAGTTCCGGATATTTGACAAGATTCAAGAAGCGTTATCATATACGAAATTTATCTATAACAGGAGAATAGTTATCTGCGGATATGGAATCTGCCGTGATTTTCGTCGATGAATTTAAACTTTTAACTACAAGCTATACTTCTGATCAGATTTTTAACTCGGATGAAACTGGCCTATATTATCGCACTCTATCTGACAAGACTCTTGGTTTGAAAAATCAGCTGCAGGTTACAAACAAATCAAGGAAAACATCACAATCAATGTATGCTCAAATACTAACGGTTCTATAAAATTACCACTTCTTGTCATTGGGAAAGCTGCAAAACCACGTTGTTTCAAAAATATAGCAGTGAACTCGCTTCCTGTTGTATATAAACATCAGGCAAATGCTTGGATGAATTCAGAAATCTTTTTTAGCTGGTTTCACAATGAATTTGCACCTTTTATTCAGCTGGAACTGATTAATATGGGTCAAGAGGCGAAAGCATTATTGTTAATCGACAATTGCAGTGCTCACCCACCAGAAAATGTGCTAACCTCACAAGCTGAGAAAATAATTTCTTCCTCCGAATGTAACATCCTTAATTCAGCCGATGGATCAAGGTGTAATTGAGTACATAAAACGGAGGTACCGCAAAGGATTATTAAGAAGTTTGTTATTTAGTACAGAAAAAGCTGATACAATTACTTTCCTTAAGTCAATTAATATTTTGCATGTAATAGAAAGAATTTCTACCGCTTGGAATGAGGTCCCCTTTTCCATTATCAAATAATCATGGAAGGAACTATTGCAAACTCCCGATAACGAAATAATGGATAGTTTCACTCCGTCTACCCCCCTAAGTCCATCCTTGAATACTGATTTTATTAAGGATTTCCATCATTTAGGTTTCGCACTTCTCGAATCAGATATTATTTCATGGATGGAGAAAGATAGATATGATATCTGTCAACACCTCACAGAAATTGAGATTATAAAGGCGGTAACTGAATATTATAAGGAAACTGACAGTTTAGAAAATGACGGAGAAGGAAATATCGTTGCCAATTTACATTTATCAGAGGAAGTGAGCAATGTTCAAGCCATGGATATGTTCGATAAATGTCTGGGTTGGTTACGTTTGCAGGCAGAAGCTACTCCATCAAATATCTCAGTCTTGCTATCATTGAAAGAGTTGGCAGCAAGCAAGATAAACTATGATGATTGTGATTCTGACTAATGCTCTTATTCATTCATATATTACTCACCATATTTAATCTACATAGTAATACTAGTATTTAAACTGACACTAATATTATTATTTTTCGATTTTTTGTAGAGACAAACTATGTATTGGCACTATTAATTTGAGGCACTACTTAAGTATATGTACTGGGATTAATTTAACATTTTATATGCCTCCAATTTATAGTGCCACTTTAAATAAATTCAATTAATATACTGTGCTGTCGGCACAGTTTGTAATTTTATATTTTTTGCTCGCTTCAAAATATATAAATGTCTATTCAATTGGAGTGAACAGTATTTTGCCTGCGTAAAACATATGCCTGCACAATTTTAGTCCATGAAAAACAGTGAATAATTACATTATATTATATGTATCAAGTTCTATTTAGTGAGATCAAATTTCCTTCCTTAATAAAAATATTACACTTGTGTTACGAGATTTCTGGTGCGAATTTTGACATTACCCGAAAATGGATTGATTGAGTTCGGATAAAAATGTACAACTTTTTCCGAATGATTCGGATAAAAACTTTATGCCACTTAACCGAACCACTTGAGGCATCTTATTAACCGAACGGTTCGGATAAACGAGAGCGGAGTGTATTCCCCATACAAACAGTACTAATTTGGATCTTTTAATGAAGGGGAAAAGGTTCAAACTCTAAGAGATATTAAGAGTCTGAATTAAGATTCGAAATTTACACATTCGAATTAGTAATAGTTGAAGATTTCCAATAAATTGAATTCAAAAAATAAAAGAAGCAACCTGTCGCACAAGAGGTAATATATCACCATCATGTATAGTGATAAATAGGAGCATTCGTTGCATAAGGTAGCAATAACTAAATAACTAACTCGAATGCGCAGATTTCGAATTTGAAATCAGATTAGTTGAATCACTTAGCCTATATAAGTTTTGATCTTCATGAATAGACCTACGTATTTTAGTATTAAATGCACGTGACATAATGAAGTGCGCAAAATATACTTTTGTCCGGTAGTGTACATTCTCAACTACCAGGACTGCTCTAGCAAGTTTATTATGGTAAGAGCACTTAAAACGAAGTTAGCTGTGGAGAGTGCGAACACATGGACTGTATATTCTGTGAACATGGAGTACCTCACATCTTCCAGACGGAAAACTGAGGTGAATCTACTAATAACATGCTGATTACGACACTGCGCAATGAGTGAAAACGCACACGATTCGTACATGGAAAGCCTCGGAAATTTACAAATCAAGGAAGCATTGAGCGAGTCAACCAGGATGTCGAGAAGCTGCTCTTTACCGCCTCAGATCAATGAAAAATCCAATGAACCAATGGGTGAGTGAGATAAAATATGTTTAATATACTAAGAATAATGTCAAGCCTTCTACTCTGGGTCGTACTCCCTTTGAGGTACACTATGGAAGAACCCCTTCACAATGGGCAAACTAGTGGAAATAGCTACATTTTTCATGTTGCTAGATATATACATAGTTAAAATTGCTATATTATGTTTCCAAGAAAGCAAATCATTGTAATTACTTGAACAGATTTCTATTGACAGTTCAGATATTTCAATTTGAATACCAGTCATCTATTATGCTTTCCTAGCATGTTGGAAGAATTTTTGGCGTGATATCCAATTTCCGAGTAAAATTGAACAATGTACTAGAAGCAGCATTTATACAGCACTTATGAACTTATTTGAATCTATTATTTGTACTTATTAATTTGAAATAGTTGGAATAACTCGACTACCTACAGTTTCGCATACTCATACAATTTCATCAATTCTACTTCCTGTTTGTTTTTAGTATATTTATTTATTCTATTTACTCTTCGGACTTCTTTGGCGTATTATGGCGTCAAATGCGATTTACTCTATATTAAGCTAGAGAAAATTCTCTATAAAATGTATTTGGTTGCTAAGTGACTAAACATGATTAAAAAAATTTGAATTCTATTTAAAGTACCCGCCGCCGAAAATATTTCTGATTTTAGAAAAAGATTGACTGTTTGAGATATATGTGGTTGACACAAAAAATTTTTCAATACTTCTATTTTCTTGAATCAGAATTTATCAGTGGCGGCGCTAGAGATGGGGCTAGAGCCTCATCAAAAAAATTTGTCAGCCCCATCACTTGATGGGGCTTAGAAGAGACAGACTAGGGAACTTTTAAAAAAAATATTCAAAACATTAACTTTTATTATTGAAAATTCATTATTGTGTAGCATCAAATTTCGAATAATCACCATTGTAATAATATCAAATTTAAAAGTAATTATTCAATATTGTTTTGTACTTGATGGGGCTTAGAAGAGACAGACTAGGGAACTTTTAAAAAAAATATTCAAAACATTAACTTTTATTATTGAAAATTCATTATTGTGTAGCATCAAATTTCGAATAATCACCATTGTAATAATATCAAATTTAAAAGTAATTATTCAATATTGTTTTGTGCAATTTTATAATTACACGTTCAGCCCCACCAAAAATAGTTCCAGCCCAGTTCAGCCACATCAGTCCCGGAGAGCCAGCGCCGCCACTGGAATTTATTATAGCATTTATTTACTTCAATAGTACATGTACGTAAAAGGTTGAATAATCTTCAAGCCTATAACATTGTCCAAGAATGCAAATGCATCTGAGCGATTACCAGAGAATGCCAAATTCCTGAAACAGAATTAGTTACCGTTCGCTCGAAATTACAGGACCTTAAGGACATCAGAAGAGATTACATTAGAAATCATGACTTAAAGACTTGGGAAGAAATGTTGTGATGTTTCAGAAGCTCTACCAACGAAGAAAGGAAAGTCATCACACTCCGAAAATTCGAAATCCGCTTATTAACTTACAAGTAAAGGAAGTCAGAACACGCCTCCAGTCAGTATTGACACATAGAAAATCAATAGCTGAGATTGAAGGAGTTACAAGTAAGACAATTGCTTCTTCAAAGATTCTGGTACCGTCGAAGTGTGCAAGAAAATTGTAGAGAGTGGAACTTAAACACAATACACAATTGTTGGAATGAAAATCATCTTTCTTACTAGACAGACTATCTCTCGATTGAAAATTTAAAGTACGGGGAACTGCGACGTTTTTTAAAAGAAGAACAAGTATCCATTTCACCATACAATAAAGTTACGAAATTTCGAGAGAAGATTCTTGTTTGGTTAATGAATTGTGGTATTTTGACAAAGCTATTGGCACCCCAGTTGGCATATAGTGTGTTCGGAAATTATTGGGACTAAACTTCAACTTAATGAAGTATCAAACCTGTACTTGGAAAGAGTATTATAATTTCAGCATAACTTCATGTATGTATTTTCTTACTATATTTACATTGTTTTGAGTTACACTATCATACCATGTGATTACCCAGCATCTTTTCTAGAATGCAAACTCATTCTTTGTCTCAGTTTTCGTCAAAATTCCAACCAGTTTGCTATGGTATAGCAATGTTTTCTTCTATACCGCATAATTTAGTTATAGAAATATCTAAGCATGTATATATCTTGTAGTTGTGCAATTCTTGAGGATTTGTTTAAAGTATTCAGCAAGATATAGGTTCTGAAAGTCAGAATTAGGGGTGTGATTGAGGCCCGCAGAGAATAACAATGTAAAAAGTGGAATTTAGCCCATTAAATTCACAATTTTGAACTTAACTTGTTTAAAGTAATGGAATAACTAATAATTAGTGCTATTTGTGGGGATTGACTACAAATACAATTATATTTTCTCAAATTCAATTTTTTTTTCTCGAGAAATTTGTTTATTGTAGGGTAATCACTGGCACACCCCTAATTCTGACTTTCAGAGCCTATATCTTTCCGAATCCCTTGAACAAATACGCAAGAATTGCACAACTACAAGATATATACATGCTTGTATATTTCTATAACTAAATTAAGCGATATAGAAGAAAACATTGCTATACCATAGCAAACTGTGGTTGGAATTTTGACGAAAACTGAGACAAAGAATGAGTTTGCATTCTAGAAAAGATGCTGGGTAATCACATGGTATGATAGTGTAACTCAAAACAATGTAAATATAGTAGGAAAATACATACATGAAGTTATACTGAAATTATAATACTCTTTCCAAGTACAGGTTTGATACTTCATTAAGTTAAAGTCTAGTCCCAATAATTTCCGAACACACTACCATTCATATCAATCTATTGAATCGCAAACCATTTCTCAAATAATCGAGACTGAGAGACTGCAAGACGCTAATTATCCTTTAACATCCGAACTAAGTGATGGACTAGATGGATCTGGATCACACACCATATAAAAGCCAAATGCGAAATCATCCAGATATTTCGATTAAGAATTTTCTCCTTTTTGCCTTCAAAGTAAACAGGCTTAAATATTTGATGGAATTATTATATGGACAAATCCATCTCCAAATTCAGCTTTCGCTATGAGATCAGCGTCATTATTGGTCTTAAGCGAAAGCGAAGATAATGAAAGATTTAATGGACACAGCAATAAATCCAGATACTAAAATTTTGCAAACAACCGGAATACAATTAACGGCAGGAAAGATTGATGTCAATATCACAAGATGTTTGTTTGATACAAAAATGGTAGCAATCTTTGACGGGGCGGGCGCAACTTGTCATTTATGTACATGCAATAGAGACAATTGAAATAAATTGACTTAATAAGCAGGGTTTTCCTATTAACCACTCAATTGATCTAGCTTTGGAAATATTTAATGAGGTCGATGAAGACGAATTTATTTCCCTTCCAAGTAAGGACAGATTTGGAATAGCGCAAACCTCTATCAGCTGAAACCATCCTATCCGCTTCCGCACTTCATGGCTACCTGAGAATATTCGGATGGTTCATGCAGCTTGTATACTATCTACAAGCTGGAGAGAAGAAATGGACATCCTCTTAACCAGAGATTGTTAATCAATGGAATTTGTCCGTAGTTTACTATGGGAAAAAATTAACGTTCGTATCGACTGCTCCACTTCTCAGGGTGGAACAATCTCTACAGGAAATGTGGTTCGAACTTGTTTCCAACCTTTGAATGATGATAACAAAGACTTCCTTTACTTGATCTTAACGTTAATTCCTTGTAAATATCATCAACTACTTACAGTTATCTCCAACAACTTGGCAGTAGTATTGCGCATATTTAACTCCGATGAGCGAGTAGATAACGAAAAATTCGCCACATTATGTACGGACATAGGCGTCGGAAATGGGTCCGCCGGGCCTTCGGGCCTCCGGGGTCGGCCCAATCTATTCCGGGGCCGCTACATTCACGGCATAAATAAATATCACACTCACAATTCACTAACATAACTAAAACTCTATAGAAATCGACTATTATCATAATCTACTCTACTGTATTGCGATAGTGGTTTCCCAAGACGGGAAACTCCCTACTGAGCTACCTGCTCGCTTGTTGCGCAGTTAAACTGCATGATACACGGTTCTAGGACTTTGGGAATGTATCGAGAAAGCTTGTACCCAGCCAGGTAGTCCCTCTGGGCCTATCCGGCCCATAACCGACGATGCCGGGTAGAGCCGGGCAGCCCCTTAGGGCCGCCCGGCCCTTTGCCGGGTGGGTCCGACGCTTATGTGTACGGACACTTACGAACTCATAATAGAGACTTTTCCTTGGGCGAGCATCACACCTACATTGCACAAGGTGCTATCGCTCAATTGATTGAAGATTATAACGCAGGAGAGGTCTGAAATCGATTTCAGAAGAAGGTTTAGAGGCATGCCATAACCACATTCGACGTTACCGGGAACTATTGGCTAGAAAAAATTCTTTTGAAACTAACATTAGAGATGATTTTAGTTGTCTCACTTCCCAGTCATAATACTATTCTTTTTCACAAAGAAAGCGAATTGGGAGGAAAATTACAGAAAGGTTTTCGAAGGAGATGTCTAAAATCAACAACTCCTTGATAGAATGATCATAGTTTAAAATGTTTGCATAATTAACCACAAACGTTGTATTATTGCATAGATTCATCTTTAGATGATGCATAGAACATATTGTCATAATGTAACTCTATTATCGATGATAAATAATGTTACAATGTTGCACTCTATTCCTTACAAGCATCTTTTATTACAAAAAATAGCAGTTTTGAGAAATATGCTAAGTCATCATAAGTCATAAAATGGAAGCCATATGCATTTTTAAAAAATGAATCATAATATAATGACAAGCGCGATTCACTTGCTTGCCCTTCGCGAATGGCGGACACCTTCGGCACATGGGGACACATGGATTAATTATAAGAGAGATAACATCTCTAAATACGTCTGCCTTACTGTTCTGATCGAAATCGCACTAAAAATTACCCAATTTCCTAACTTTTAAATTTTTGATGCGTAATGATGACTTCATAACAGATTTTCGGATTATAGCTATAGCATATGTGAGCTACGTATATTAACATACACATTCTATTAAAATTTTAGCCCTCAATCACCTAAAATGGCTGAGTTATGGTCGAAAAGCTGTAATTTCTAATTACAAAAAGGTGACAATGACGCCATACTTCCATGATGAGTACACATTTTCGTCTGAGCTCAGAACTTAGTGGAGCCATAGCCAAAAGACACCCGCATACCAACAATCAGCTTTCTGCTCCCGGTAGTTTCTTCAATCAATTCGTTACATATATATATATATATATATATATATATATATATATATATATATATATACAAGCGCGCTTCGCTTGCTTACGCTGCGCGGATGGCGGACACTTTGTGTCCGCAGGAGGCGCCATTTGGGCGCATGGCACATTAATTAATTATAATTGAAATAACATCTCTAAATACGTCTGTCCTACTGTTATAATCGATTTCGCCTACTGTTATAATTGATTTTTGATGAGTAATGATGACGTTATAACAAAGTGATGAGTCATCATTTTTTGATGATAGTTGCATCATATGTGAGGTATGTTAGTATACAGATTCTATTAAAATTTCAGCCTTCTAACACCTAAAATGGCTGAGTTATGTTCGAAAAGCTGAATTTCTAATTATTAAAAAGGTGACAATGACGTCATACTTCCATGATGAGTCGATATTTTCGCCTGAGCTCAGAATTTAGTGGAGCCATAGCCAAAAGACTCCCACATGCCAAAAATCAGCTTTCTTTGCCTGGCAGTTTCTTCAAACAATTCGTTATACATATACATATACGTATATCCTTACTATTAAAACTCGATTAATATAGTATATATACATATATATACACTCGAACCTCTCTTATCCGGACCTCCGATATCCGGGCACCTCTCTCAACCGGGCAGCCCTTTCGACATTTAGTCAATATGCAATGTCTTATTTTCAAGTCATTTATTAACCTTCCAGCGATCATTCCAGCAATCATTATCATGTAATATTATTTAATGAACTTTGATAATGAATTTGGAAGAAAATGCGACATCTAATATATTCAGGGGTAAATACTGCTTAAAATGTATTAATCACTCGCAATGGAATAGTTTCTTTTCCTTTATAGAATATCTATTTTACAATCACCTCTCTTATCCGGAACTCAAATTTTGATAACCTCTAAGTTCCGGGCACTAGATATTGTTTAAACTCACCCATTATATAAATTGACAGTTTTAACACTATAAACTGCTATTCAAGTTGATTTCTGAGTTATGGGCACCTCTCTTATCCTGACCTCCGATATCCGGGCAAATTATGTTATCCGGGCACCCTCCGGTCCGGCACTGCCCGGATAAGAGAGGTTCGAGTATATATATATATTAGGGTGCTCCAAAAAATACGAAAGTTTGAATCTTTAGATGCACACTCTTCAAATAGTTTACTTTGATCAACAAGTATTCACCATAAATTTTCATGCAATTTGGGGATGGTTTAGTGGTCGCGCAAAGTAGCTTCCCCCTCATGCTAATTTATAATGGGATATGTCCAGATTGGGGCCAAAAGTTGTAAAAGTCGTATTTCTGATGTTTATATAAACTAGTAACTTCATTTTTGTGAAATTTGGGGGTGATTTTATGCTACCGGTTCGGAGATATTGGTGAAAACAGTTGAGACCATTAATAATTTCAAGTATGAAGGCTGGTCCCAACTGTTTTCGCCAATATCTCGGAACTTGTAGATTTTAGGTTATTAAAATGTATTATTAGCTTATATAAAACCACCACCAAATATCACAAAAATTTACTAGTTTATTAAAACATCAGAAGTACGCATTTTACAACTTTTGGCCCCATCCCGGACATATCTCATTATAAATTAGCACGAGGGGGAGGCTACTTTGCGCGACCACTAAACCATCCCCAAATTGCATGAAATTTTTATGGTGAATACTTGGTGATCAAAGTAAACTATTTGAAGAGTGTGCATCTAAAGATTCAAACTTTCGAATTTTTTGGAGCACCCTAATATATATATATATATATATATATCTGTAACGAATTGATTGAAGAAACTGCCGGGCACAAAAAGCTGATTTTTGGCATTTGGGAGTATTTTGGCTATGGCTCCAGTAAGTTCTGAGTTCAGAGCAAAATGTCGACTCATCATGGAATTATGACGTCATTGTCACATTTTTAAAAGTTAAGCAACACAGTTATTCGGGCATAACTCAGCCATTATAGGAGATAGTAGGCTGAAATTTTAATAGAATCTGTATACTAACACGCCTCACATATGATGCAACTATCATCAAAAATGATGACTCATCACTTTGTTATGACGTCATAATTACTCATCAAAATTTTAAAAATTGACAAATTTGGTGATTTTTCGTCAATATCGAATATAACAGTAGAACAGACGTATTTAGAGATGTTAGCTCCCTAATAATTCATCAATGTGACCCCAGGCGCCTCGGCGGAAACAAAGTGTCTGCCAGCCGCGCAGCGCAAGCAAGCGAAGCGCGCTTACATATATATATATACGTACAGTACTTTTGCTCAGAGGATGATTATTGTGTACATGAACTGCTAAAGCAATCAAATCGCAAGATTGCCTTCCGTTGGCTGTGTAAACACGGAAGGCACCCTATCATCAAGCAGTAAGCGATTGAATGCTATCTATGCTGGGGATAATGTAAGGATTTCCATTCCAGTAGTACTACTAGATTGGGCCCCCCTTATTCCGACAAGTCGCATTGGGGCCGTAATGAAGGTGATTTCAGATGGATCTGCATTTACGAATAGCACCAAACATGTCATAATTTCGACTCCCTTGTCTTACTCTCCATAGAACTTCATTAGGGAATCCTTTTCCATTTGACTGATACCTTGTGACAATTGAAAACAGGAGGTGTTAGGTGTAATGCTAGGGAGTCTTCTCTAGCCTTTTGCCTTGTAGAGCTCTACAATGCGAAAGGCGAAAGTCTAAAATTTGGTTCGGTAACAGCCGGCACCCCTGATATCCATTTTCGAGACTAAATTCGTAAAACTAGCTGAATGGCAGGGGGCCAAAATTTTTATTTACTAGTTTGGTAATAGGCATAAACTTCATACAGGGATCCAACTAGGATGTGATTTAACAAACTTAGCTATTATCCATAGTTATCTACGCTCCTGATGAATGTCTCTTAATTTATTTACACAATCGTTGCATAATCCCTCCTTTTTTAGTTTGATTCCAGCGGGGGCGCTGCATTAGTGCGAATTTGGAGAGTTGGCATTAGCGCGAATTTGGAGAGTAGGCATTAGTTCTACTCGATTTAAGGAGAGTTGGCATTAGTTCTACTCGATTTTTTAGAGAGGTGGCATTAGTTCTACTCTACTTTTGAGAGGGTTGTCATTAGTTCTATTCGCGTTTTGGAGGGTTGGCATTAGTTTTACTCTATTTTATAGAGAGTAGACATTCGTTAACGGAAATGTGGTTGTGGAGAAAATAATCGCAGAAAGTGAAAGTAGGAATTTTAAGTTTGAAACAGTGTCAAATTGACCGTGAAAGTGGCATTTTAATTTCGTGAGGTTTGGAAGCATAACAATGAGTAAAATCAAGAATTGATCATTTAGAACTAATGCCAACTCTCCCAAAATTCGAGTAGAACTAATAACAACCCACTCAAAAGTAGAGTAGAACTAATGACAACCCACTCAAAAGTAGAGTAGAACTAATGACAACTCTCCAAAGTAGAGTAGAACTAATGACAACTCTCTAAAGTCGAGTAGAACTAATGCCAACTCTCCATAAATCGAGTAGAACTAATGCCAACTCTCCATAAATCGAGTAAACTAATGCCAACTCTCCATAAATTGAGTAGAACTAATGCCAACTCTCCAAATTCGCACTAATGCCAACTCTAGAAATTCGCACTAATGCATGCACCTCATTCCAGCCATAGAAATCTATACATACGGCACTGCCGCTCAAAAAACTTCTACCAGGGATGAACTAGCATATTTGGGAATTTCAAAACATGAACCAGAGTTTTTTAAGGCACGATAGACTTTAAAAATGTATTAACAACATTATAAGCCACATATCAGAGTCCCCGAATCGGTGATCAAAGTGTGCATTGTCATCATCATATTGCGCAACGAGTCCTTTTTTCAGGAAATCTCTAAATATAACAGTTATACAATTATGGAGCAATTTATAATTTTGGACATACAGGATAAATTGGTGTATAAATATATAAATATTATGAATAGGAAGTCGCTTATTCCAAACTTGATGGTATCATTCATTGCCGTCTACCATTTGCAAATTTCGAGATAAGGTCCAAATTTGTCAAATTACACTTCCATAGCAACGCAGGAGTGTGTCAACATTCCGATGAAAATTTCAACATAAACAACTAGTCCAGAATAAGATTTCCTGTGGTAATTAGACGTTATGAATGGATTATAAGGGTATAAAACAGGTAATAAAATTGCATAATTTCCTCAAAAAAAGGGCTCGTTGAGCAATATGATGATGACAATGCACACTTTGATTACGGATTCGAGGACTCTGATATGTGGCTTATATTTGCTGGTAGTACATTTTAAAGTGCATTGTGCATAGAAAGAAACTTTGGTTTATGTTGTAAAACTCCCTAACTAATATATTATGAACTAACATTATACAAACTTGACGTTTTCTAAATTTTTGTTTTTCGCCTTTCGCATTTCACATTTCACATTTCACATTTCACATTTCGTATTTTGCATTTCGTATTTTGCATTTCGTATTTTGCATTTCGTATTTTGCATTTCGTATTTTGCATTTCGTATTTTGTATTTCGTATTTTGCATTTCGTATTTTGCATTTCGTATTTCCCATACCATTCGCTTATATACGTAATAATCATCAGAACAATTTTATTCGTAAATAATAAATTTTGATTTGTTCCTACGTTTACACATACACACAATATGTATGCTGGAATCAAATTTAAAAAGGAGGAATATTTAATTAATTATGAATTGACCAGGGATTATGCATCGATTGTGTAAACAAATTCAGTGACATTCATCAAGAGCATAAATAACTATGGAAATATAGCTTTGTCTAAATCACATTCTAGTTGGATATCAGTATGAAGTTTATGACTATTACCAAACTAGTAAATATAAATTTGGCCCTCTGCCATCCAGCTAGTTTTACGAATTTAGTCTCGAAATCGATCTCAGGGGTGCACCAAAGCTCAACTTCATGTGGTTAAAATTGCTAAGTGACATGGACTAAAAGTGTCACTGTTTACTCATCATGCGGGATATTAAAATTTCACATATCAAATATTAATGCACCAATGCATCTACACAATGGTGTAATTAGATTTAAACTACGACATATGCCTGCTGAGTTATTCACATTTAAACGTGACATGCGAATTTGCCGCTGAATTGGCTGCTAAGATAACACTAGTTAGAGCAAGTAACTACTGAATTCAACCCTACTCCCTCATAACAGAGTAAGTGACAACTAAATGACACCCATCCACTCATTACAGAGCAAATAACTACTGAATCTCGCTTTACGACCTCATAACAGAGCAAGTGACAACTGAATTACATCCTAACTCTCAAAACAGAACAAGTAACTAGTGACAAATGATTCATACCTTTGTTATAAATATGGAACAATTGTTAATATTTTGAATTAATTATTTTGCATTGCTAGCAATTGCTGTGCTAACAGGAATGAGCTTTATATATTCTTAGAGTAATTAAAGAATTTTTTCAACTGGTAATCATAATCTTTACTACAATAACGCATAACGTAATAAGATCGAATAAAGATACTATTTATATGGATCCATAATGTACTATGATCTCGTCAATTTTAAGAACACAAAATTTTAACCAGGCTGTGCCAAAACATTGGCCAGATCAAACTTTCAAAATTTTGGCCAATTTACACTGGTACACAACATATACAGGGTGATCCAAAAGTTCTGCAACAAATTTTGCTGAAGTATTATACTTACACATGAGGATCTAGCATCCGACATTTCGTTTTACTTGAGAATTATAAGGGTTATTTCAATTATTTTGCAATCTAATTGCCTGTATTTCTGATATATTTGCTAAGGTGGATCATAAATGTTTGTGTGTTTAGAAAAAAGAGAAAAATCAAAAGAAAAAAATCTCGATTGCTTGGTACATTTTATGATTATACTTTAACAATTGTTGTTCTTATTGGTGATTCCCGGTCAATAAACCAAAAGAAATAGTCATATATTAGTATTTTGAATTTATAACTGACTATAGGAAGATATAAATATATTTAATAAGGAGAGAAAAAGTTTTTGCTTTTTCTCTCCTTATTAAATATACGTATTTATATCTTCCTATAGTCTAAAAAATAATTTGCGCAATAAAAAATATTTTGCGCAATGAATAGTGTTTATTTCTAAACTAGAAGGGAGGTAGATTCCATAGATGCAAACCGATTCAAAGTTAGACTAAATTATCTAAGTCAAATCAATGAAGTATAATTTATAGTTGCAGAACTTTTGGATCACCATGTAGGGTGACAAATAAGTTCTGTTACAAACTTCATTAGGTACAAGCGCGCTTCGCTTGCTTGCGCTGCGCGGCTGGCGGACACTTTGTGTCCACCGGAGGCGCCCTTTGGGCGCCTGGGGTCACATTGATTAATTATAACGGGGATAACATCTCTAAATACGTCTGTTCTACTGTTATAATCGATATCGCTCGAAAAATCACCAAATTTGTCAATTTTTAAAATTTTGATGTGTAATGATGACGTCATAACAGTGATGAGTCAACCTTTTTTGATGATAGTTGTATCATATGTGAGATATATTAATATACACATTCCATTAAAATTTCAGCCTTCTATCACTTAAAACGGCTGAGTTGTTTGAAAAACTGAAATTTCTGATTATAAAAAAGGTGACAATGACATCATAATTCCATGATGAGTCGACATTTTCGTCTGAGCTCAGAACTTAGTGGAGCGCTTGTATAGATTAATATCTCAACGAATTAATTGAAGAAACTACCAGACACAGCACAGTGGTTTAAAATGGCAGTAGACAGGGAATAGGTTTCTGGGTGCAACTAAGGCGTCCAAACTGTATTAAATGCATATAGGTTATCGGCTCCTCAAAAGCGATTGGCACGATCAGAATTTTCCTATGGCTTCCGGTTTATGAGATATGGCTTCTTCCATAGCTTATTATATATAAGGGCTTAGAGTAACTTGCGGATTTTGGACTAGGAATGCGGTAGAAGATGGATGAACTAATACATGAGCTGCCTTAAATAATTATCAAAGCACAATATAGCTTAGGAATGTATTATCAGCATATATAAATATGGTGTCAAAATACTCATATCCGTTGTTAAAATTTAGAATAGTTACCATGATTGCGCAATAGATTTGGGACAAATTTGGTGATTTTCAGAGGTCGTTTAAGGGCACTTCTAAGTGTTTTTATCATAAAATTTTCTGCATAGAACTGAGATGTGAATGGGTTAATACGAAAAATTTGGAATTTTTTCATGGAATGTTGCTACATTCCAGTGTTGCTATGGAAACGTGTTTTGGTCAGTTGGAGTCATATTTTGAAAACCGCGATAGCTAGAAATTCAAATGTAATTCTATTTGATAGCGAATAGACTAATTCCTATTAAGCGATAATATAGTTTCGACGTCAAAATTCAATGGTTTACGAGATATTTGACAAATTACCAAATGTGACCAATATGATAAATTGACAAATAACTCGTAAATCATTGAATTTAGATAAATAAATTACTTAATCACTTGATAGGAAATAATATATTGGTTATCAAATGGAATTACATTTCAATGTCAAGCTATTGCGATTTTCAAGATATAACCCCAACTGACCAAAACACGTTTCCATAGCAACATTCCATGAAAAAAATCATTTTAAAAAATTTTTTTTAACAAATTTTTCGTATTAATCCATTCATATCTCAGTTCTATGCGAAAAATTTTATAATAAAAACACTTAGAAATGCCCTTAAACGACCTCTGAAAATCACCAAATTTGTCACAAATATACCCTATTGCGCAACCATATGGTGACTAAAGTGACTAATGCTTTGTTAATGATTTAAGGCAGCTCATATATTCGTTCAATCATCTTCTACCGCATCCCTAGTCAAGTTACTCTGAGGTCTTATATACAGTAGGCTATGCTTCTTCATATTTTAGCGAATTTCTTTAAATACACATATCTCCTTTATGCAGCTAGCACTATGAAATGTATTTTTTGGATATAGGAAATTGACTATGCCGGATCCATTTTAGATGATGTAAACCTAAGGTTTAAGAAAAAATCAAATTGTTAGTAAATATAGAACAGGAAATTATATTAATCTTTAATAATTAGTGAATACACAAGACTGTCTAGAAATATCTATTAAACTAATGATATTATTTTGACAACATTTAGCTCATCTAGTATGCCATGTTCTCAGCATCTTTCGCAAATTAATTTGGAACGAAATTCCAACAATAAAAGATCATTTTCAGAAGCTAGCCTAACGAATATGAAATGTATGTTATGTCAAAACAAGTTTTCCTAGCAAGATTTCGAATTTTACAGAGGAAGCCGCGTAAAGATTCTTTTTTATCCCCATCTAATTCAAAATATTCCCCAAGATAATCAATCGTTTGTGAGAAATTTTGGTCGTTTGCTTTCAAAATTATGCATAATCAACCCTGGTTTAGGAATCGTGGTTGACCGTTCAGCCATCAATTAAACTCTAAATATTCTGGGTCTTAGTAAATTAAATAATGTTTAATACAACATTGTTTGATCCTTCAGACTATAGTATATTATATTTTTGAAGAGAAAACAGAAACGATTTTTGGCATTTGGGAGTCTTTTGGATATGGCTCTACTAGTTCTGACCTCATAACAAATGTCGACTCATCATGGAATTATGACGTCATTGTCACCTTTTTATTATCAGAAATTTCTTCATTCGACGATAACTCCATTTTAGGTGATAGAAGGCGGAAATTTTAAAAGACTGTGTATACTAATATTCTTCACATATGATATAACTACATCAAAAAGGATGACTCATCATTCTATTATGATGTAAACATTATGTATCAAAAAGTGAAAATTTGACAAACTTTGTGAATTTTCGAGTTACATGTATATCGATTATAACATTAAGTCAGACGTACAAGTATCTAGGTGCCAAAGGACGCCTCTGGCAGACATTTTGTGTCCGCCAGCTGCACAGCGCAAGCAGCAAAGCGGCGCGCTCTATCTATTGAATTATGTTAAAATAGTTGAGTAACGGATCGTCATTTAACGAAACATCACCATTCCAATTTAGAAATTGAAAAGATGTTAACTTAAGGTGGCGGAAGTATATTTTATAATACGTATTATACAGTCGAAATCGGGTTTTTTCCAATTTAATATATAGCTTAGGCGACAAAACACACACGACTATTTTGTAATGTAGTTGCTAGTAATAATGCAATGTTTACTGATGCCTAGAAACAAAATAAGATGAAGAAACGCGGGATAAAAACCAATTGTATATGCGAAATGAGCAAATATGCATGATATTTGAAGTACTTACCCTATCATCCATTGGCAATTGCATGAAAGGATGAATTCTTTTAGCCCATTCAATAATATTTAGTAATTGTGTCTTAGCTGATTCGCAAACTTCATCAAAAGAAGCAGGTTGAGAAACGTCGATAGGAACACCTGCTCCTGAATCACCAGACATCATATCTGCAGCCATTAGCATAGGAACAGTTATACTAGTATTCAAATTAAGATTTTCAATAGCTGGTGTAACAATTTCATCAGAATGTAAAATTGAATGACGGGAAGGTTTAGGCGAACTAACTGGGGTACTATAAGGGCTGTTGTATGGACTTGCGAGTGGTGTCCCAACTGGAGTGCCAGAAGGTGTGCATATTGGAGAGCAGTAAGGAGAACAATAAGGACTCATTGAATTGATTAATCCTGTTATTTTCAGCCGTTTGTCGTTTGGTGGGTATCTGCTACTTACTCGCTCTTCTTGTACAGCTATAAAACAATTAAACTTATAGTATATATTAATCATAGCATTCTATACATGCTATGTATTAATCATTCATAAGACAATACATGAATATTATATTAATGTATTAAAAAATTAATAACGGATTTAAAATATATTTTTAGTCTACCCAGATATACAATTACAAATAAAATGATATATAAATTTTTCCTATTGGGAATATTTATCAAAAGTACTACTTCAAAAAGTGGGGAGGGTAGCAGATATGGATTCGGTAAAGTTTGGTAATAGGAATGCTGTCACATTACTGCTAATGCTAGGAAATACAAAGATTTCCTTATACGTATAGTCATAGCATTCTATACACTAAGGCAATGGTGCTGATTAGTGGACTTGGACTAGGGATTGGTTAGATCAGTCAATTTGGGGGAGTTGCATTTGTCAGAATTTTGAAGCTGTCACTTGTCAGAATTTTCCTAGTTGTCACTTGTCAGAATGGTTTTTAGGACTGCTGTCACTTGTCAGAATGGTTTTTAGGACTGCTGTCACTTGTCAGAATGGTTTTTAGGACTACTGTCACTTGTCAGAATGGTTTTTTGGCAAACATGGAGTTGAATAGAATTGGTAGGAAAGTGAGAGTAGGCATTTTGAGTTTGAAATAATATAAAGTGGCACGCGAGAGTGGTTTTTTTATTTCGTGAGGGTGGGTGATTGTCATTTATTATTTGGTAGAATGAATGGGAGAATGAAAGTAGTGATTCTTTAATTTCATTCAAAGAAATATCAGTGACGAAACATCCGCCATTCCTTAAAAACCATTCTGACAAGTGACAGCAGTCCTAAAAACCATTCTGACAAGTGACAACTAGGATAATTCTGACAAGTGACAGCTTCAAAATTCTGACAAATGCATGCACCCCGTCAATTTTGATTTCCTAAAATGGTTCGATTATACTGGTATATAGCTTCGTATATTATATACTGATCGTTTTCATGAATTCTACATCGATTTACTTCGAAATGGTTTGAGGATAACCCTGTAGATAATTTAATTTAAACCAACCATATTACTTTTATACATAAACATACTACTTATTTGTTTTGTTTTAAAATCAACCACATTAATTATATATTTATTTACTACCTTGTTGTGAAGTTCTACAAATCACTATCTTTTCATATACACAAATCAAACTCAATCTGAAATACTCCTGACTGCTCATAAATATCAAATTATTATTACTCTTTCGAACGACTATGCCATGTCCAGGCTGCAAGTCTAATTATAGAAGTCAAGCAGAATCTACCTCTGAAAACCTGAAACTGAAGAATGGTTTAGAGCAATTCCACACCCACGGAAGGACTATGCAAACACGCAAATGAGAGTAAGTTTCTATGATTATGTTTCATTTACTGATTGTCAGATTTACACTTCTACTCACTGTTTAGGTATGTGTACATCATTTCAAACCAGATGACATCGAGATTTGAGAGAACCATTGCCTACAATGACGGGCTTCGCACTGTTACAGTTTCCAGAGATAGAATAGCTCTTAATAAGCTGCAGTACCCAGTACATTCCCAACCTTCCTATCTATGTGAAACCAATTCCAAGCTAAGAGACTATCTTTGGATCACAAAGAACGTTTGCTGATGGAATCTGCATACTCTAAGAGCATTACTGACAACGAAGAAAAGGTAGATAAGTTCTTAGTTAGTTCATTTCCAGATCTTCTTTCTAGACTAAATTCAATCGACCTACGAAACGGCTAGATAGCTCATGGGTAGCAACTATTATTTTTTATTGAGAAAGTTATTTCAGAAACCGGACCTTTCATGATCGATCTATGTCAATTAACGACGAATTATATATCAAAGCATTTGAAAATAAAAACGTCACAATTCCGACCTCGCGAATTTCTATAAATGACACTCGCGAAGTTGAGACCATCCTCAATGAGCAGGGTTTCTTTCAGGGGGGAGCATTTGCCCCCCCTTGGAAATGACTTAAGTGTATGATTGAAAAAGGCCATGCCCCCCCTATAGTTCTACAAGCCTTCATTTTCCCCCCTTACATAAAATCCTGAAAGAAACCCTGATGAGGTTGATAAGTATTTACTAATATTTCAACTTAATAGCTCTCAAATTGAATGTTCTATTCAAAATCATGTAGTTTTTCATCCATCACTTCGAGAGTGCAATTAATTAAGCTTATTGACTCGTCAGACCTAGACATAGGTGAATTACATACAGTGAATCTTTGAATATTTCATTCCACTGTTTTGGGCTCCATTGACAGTCCAAGTGATCCCCCACAATTGTATTTCCAACCATTGTTCGTCCAATTCCGTTAGGGTCTAGCTCCGCGGTTGATATATTTCTAATTATAACTACAACAATGAGTGATATCGAGAGTTGATATCTATTTGTTGAGGCTCTACAGCAGTAGTTCTGAACCTTTTCAGTCAGTATACCCCTTGGTGTGAAAATGAGGCTTCACGTACCCCTCTAATTTTTGTTTTATTTTATTTGTTGGTTTGGTTTGGGATGAACTGCATGAATATATTGCTTAATTAAAAAAATTCCGATATTACTTTTTCAGCGGCCCGATTGATAATTTTTTGATTTCTTAGTTTTCGTGGCTCTATTAGAAGCGGTACCAAGACATTTGAAACACCCTGTATGTACTGATAATTATCTATATCCGTTACAAATATTATTTCGAACCAAAGTTAGTACCTAATTATTGTAATATATTCTTATAGATAAATCCTCCGACATGATGTATCACTCCTGTATCTACAACCGTCTGAATGAAATCTACTTCATCATTATCGAGGAACTCCACTAACGGCTACAATGACACTTATTCAAGACGCATCGGAATTACATTCTACCCCTATCATCATATCTCGCTTCTACTCGACTTTCTAAACTACCTCTATGCTATTTTTAACTGTGAATCATATGTTACCAATTATACTTATTTCTGCTTAATTATTTATTAATTTACTTATTACATGTCCACTATGTATGAAATTATCTCCAGACCATTCATGATTTCATAAAAGGGCAGTAGGTTACTAATTATTTACTTAATATGGGTAGTTACAGTAAATTTACAATTGTATTATAATTTTGAAATCAAAATAAACTAACTGATCTAACCAATCCCTAGTCCAAGTCCACTGATCAGCACCATTGCCTTAGTGTATATAATGCTATGGTATAGTGTTATATATCCATCAAATATCTGAAAACTGAATGGTGATTAGGAATATCAATATTATATGGTATTAACAGGATGCCATTTTTTTTACCAATCAAATCTAGTTATTGAAAATGGATGGGATTTTTTCTGCACAAGACAAATCGCAAAGGAGCAAACTGTAAACAAAATACTCGATGTACTATTTAATTCAGGGTTTGGTTATACCTTTGGCTAAATTTACTAAATTAAAATACCAGTTAAGAGCAAAGCAGAACAATTTCGCGGTAAGGATTCTGAAATTATGGGAAGTCCAAAGACCAACTGAAACCATATTGAATAAGACAAAGTGGTGAAATCTCAATTCACCGAATGATAAAGTCATCATACAACCAGCTGACAAAGGAAGGGCGACAGTAATGATGGACACAACAGACTTAAGAACAGAGGCGTAGCTAGCCCAATTTTTAGGGTGAATTCCGTGAGAGGTTGCGGCATAGACCGTATGTGCCGCACCCTGGCTATGCCTCTGCTTAAGAGCTAAGCCCTCAAACATGTCAAGGCATGGAGAACATTCTGCAAAAAACTGATCGATGATGAGGTGATTGATAACAATACGATGAAATGCTTAGCACTGTTGCATATAATTTTCAAACACTAGATTATATAATTCTCAAGCATTGCTGTTTAGATGATGTACATATAGGGCCGTGGAAATCTGAGATGTATATGTAGATCTAACGAGGTCAGAACGTATAATATGCACTGTGTTGCATATCTACTTGATTATCGGGAAATTTATTCAATGGACCGCTTACAGTACGTATATCCCAAAGGATTTTCTCGTCAATAGAAATGATATTCGCACAACGCGCACAAATTATTATTAGTTTGTTTCGAAGCTTCAAATGCTACAGCATGGCGGGACCATTTTGGATTATCGAGTAATTGGAACGTACAACATTGCTTTGCCCTTGCTAAAATATAATTAACAAATATAAATACATTCCCAAAGTTTATAATTTTGTTGGCTTTCAATCAATTAAACCCAGCCTGTGCATGGTTTTGAGTTCTTCCAAAATTCCGGAGCACTTTCTAATACAAATTCTGATAGAAATAAACTAAATAAATGCAGAACCTTTCAAACTTGCTGGAATCCTTCCAGATTTTAAACATTAGCTTAAGATGTATTAAGATAAGGCTGCGCGGCTGGCGGACACAAAGTATCTTCCAGAGGAGTCTTTTGGATGCCTAGGCTCAGATTGATTTATTATGAGGCAGATAAGTAACATCTCTATACAATTGTACGTCTGACTAATTGTCATAATCCATATCACTCGAAAAATCACAAAATATGTCAATCATCATTTTTTTAATAGTAAGGATACATCATTAGGCACAAAACTTAACGAATTAAGCTGCATCTAAAGATTTTATCGAATTTGAGCAACAAGAATGTAAAAATCACAAGTGTCGAATTGGGATATTTTTGACATTTATTCATGTTACCCAAACAAAATTTTGCTAAAATAATCATAGAATCCCCCCGGATTGCGAATATGCAAAGTTAGACAAAGCTGTGAGGTAAAAAAGTCATTTTTAGAGTTTGGATAATACTTAGCAAAATTATGAGAGTCAACTTCGTAGCAAACTTAGATTGAGAAAGGAATTTAGCATTTGCTAAAAAAGGACGAATCCAACCCACTATTACTTCATATCAACGGCAAGATAACGTGACTACATTCCAATCTAAAGGAGGGCCATATCCATTTATTTAAAATTCAAAATAGATGAAAATTAAACGCTGAATCCGAATTCACCTTGAAGGTTGTTTTGACATAATGCGAAACAGATATTGACATGGGACACCGGCGAATACTATTGGATTTGAAAAACCCCAGAAGAAAATCCCATAAATCAGATTTAAAAGGATTTGGATGCGCTTTGCGAAAATTGCCTTTCCTATTATATCAAATTCAGCTTTACAGGATTGGGCGCATATGTTTTGTCTCCAGCATATTTGGGCATACTTTTTCCACGACCTTTATAATCTTAGTTATTATAATGAGTAGATATTTTGGATAGAATATTCTGAACGATTTTGTGAGTTCTTTGATATTTTGGTTAAAAAAGTGTCTTTTGGGGGCATTGTTGTCCAAATTGACCTGATTTCAACTCGCAATTGAATTGACAGCTTCTTCTATAGAACTAAGTCTAATGAATTTTTTGATCATTCAAAGTTTAACAAAAGATTTTATCTGCTTGGGTGGTGCAGTGGTTAGGGCGTTTGAATACCAAGACTTAGGTCGCGGGTTCTAACCTCACTAGTCATTTGCATTTTACTCTCAATTACATTGCTTCGGTAATGTAATCTGAGCCTACACTCTTGCAGAACCTTAGTGAGCTGAAAGCACTAAGGATATCATCTCGTTTAAAGGTAAAGTTAGCTCAGGTGCTATCTTTCTTGCCTACTGTTAGCCGAGTTTTTCTCTGTAACACGCCATCATATGCACACAGACATGCCATCATATGCATACATACACGCCGCATGCACACATTCAGCAACTATCAGTAGGTTTAGCACCTCACCCAGATTGTAAACCCCCTGAGAACATATTAGCATGGATTCGGGGGGTATATAAATCTATAAACTTTAACTTTTTAACTTTAATGATCTCGTGGAAGTTTGTGGAGATCAAGCACTTGCTTATTCCACGGTTAGAAGATGGACTCAACTATTCAGATAGGGAAGAGACAGCATTGAAGATGAGCCTCGGACTGGTAGGCATAAATCTGCAACGTGAACCCTCAATTGAATTATTTGGTAAATTTCTTCGAAATGACCCTTGCTGCTCTATTGAAGAGATTTCTAAGTAGTATACGGATATCTCAGTATTTACCGCATTCTGAAGGAAGATCTCGGAGTAAGGAAGGTTTGCGCTAGGTGGGTGCCGTATTTGCTGTCAGAGGCCCAGATGAAACAGAGGGTGGAATGTTGAGAAAGTCTTCTTCTAGAGGACGAAAAATTTGACGCAAGGCGACTCAATGAGATAGTAACCATAGATTAAACTTGGATTTACTATTCACAACCAAAATCCAAGGAAAAATCTAAGTGTTGGCTGCATCCGGGCGAACCTAAAAAACTGCGTCCAGAGTTCCGTGCCAAGAAGGTAATGTACGCAATTGCATTTGACGCCTACGGCCCAATTGCTCAAGTTTGCGTTCCGAAGGGCCAGACTGTTACTGGATACTTTGCGTCGGCCGAGAACTGGTCCTCGTGGAATAAAACTTCTACATGACAATGCCAGTAGCCATAAAACTAAACAAGTCGCCGCATACATCGAAAATATAGGGATGCAAACACTGAATCACCCTCCCATTCCCCTGACCTAAGTCCTTGTGACTTCTGGTTGTTTTCAAAACTGAAAAGTCATCTCTCTGAAGGAGTTCACTAATCGAATGGAGATCGGATTCGCCATTCATAAGTACCTGAAATCGATCCCACAGACGGAGTATAAAAAGACATTTCGCTGTTGGGTAGACCGTCTAAAGGAGTGTATTCGCGTCAAGGGAGACTATTTCGAGAATATCTTATATATTCAAATGCTAGGATTTTTATGTTTTCGTTTTTTTTGTGTTTGTCCGAATTGATTGAAGAATTGGGAAGTCATATAGATGTGAAAATTGGCATGTAGGTGTCAAATGATATGACTACGATTAAGTTCTAAGATCTAAGCGAAATTTTCACATCTCTGCAAAAAAAATGGAAAACAATTCTTCACACCTTTTCTATACTAAATAAATTACTACACTATCACAATAGAAATCATTGTACAAGTACGACACTACAATAGATCGTCATTGTTATTAAATACTTCAAAGCCACAACTTATGTTTGATATCTTAAATGTATCATAGTGTATGGCAATAAAAAAGTTTATTTGCATATTTTCACACCTTTATATACATATTTTCACACCATTTGATGAATTTTGAAAATAATGCTAGAGACTAGCTTCCAACGGGTGACATGGGGTTTTCAGGGGTGTAGATTTCGAATATCATATTTTCAGATCTATATGATAAATTAATTGTTTACTTTTGTTTACATTAGATACATAAAGTAAACAAATCTCAAAAATAGTCTAGAAACTTGCTTTAAACGGTTGACATAGGGTCTTCAGGAGTCTAGATTTCGAATATCATATTTTCAGATGTATATGATAAATTATTTGTTTACTTTTGTTTACATTAGATACATAAAGTAGACAAATCTCAAAAATAGGCTAGAAACTTGCTTTAAACGGTTGACATGGGGCTTTTAGGGGTGTAGATTTCGAATATCATATTTTCAGATGTATACGATAAATTATTTGTTTCCTTTTTTTACATTAGATACATAAAGTAAACAAATCTCAAAAATATGCTAGAAACTTGCTTTCAACGGTTGATATGGGGTTTTCATGGGTGTAGATTTCGAATATCATATTTTCGAGTAAGTTTAATAATTAATTTGTTTACTTTTGTTTACATTAGATACCTACATAAAGTAAACAAATCTCAAACATATGCTAGAAACTTGCTTTCAACGGTTGACATGGGATTTTCAGGGGTGTAGATTTCGAATATCATATTTTCAGATCTATATGATAAATTATTTATTTACTTTTGTTCACAATAGATACATAAAGTAAACAAATCTCAAACATATACTAGAAACTTGCTTTCAACGGTTGACATGGGGTTTTCAGAGGTGTAGATTTAGAATATTATATTTTCGGATCCATATGAGAAATTATTCGTCGACCTTTGTTTACAATATTTATATAAAGGAAAAAAAAATTCCCAAATAGTTTAGATTGAGTAACTCCAGGCGCCCACAGGGCGAATCTGCGGACACGCAGTATTCGCAAGCCGCACAGCGCAAGCAAGCGAAGCGCGCTTGTATAATTAAATAACACATCAGTCATTGCTTAATATCAAATTGATGGGAGGTGATCAGTACTTTTGAAATGACCTAAGTACTATCAGATGTAATGAAATTAATATAGTGTTCAATGCAGTGGCGGAGAACTATGGTCAACTCATGAGGGGGCATAAAACAGAGCTGGGGATCTGAGAGACGATGTGAGCCCCCCAGTAGGGTACAGGAGAAAAGTTCCTGTTTGAAGACATACATATCCATCATATATAATCTACAAGCAGGAGAGGCTGTGGCGGCTCCAGGAATTTTAATTTAGGGGGGCCAACTTAAATTCGACCGTCCTAGAATGAGAACACCAGCGTTCACGCAGGGATGTAGCCAGGATTTTGTATTGGGGGGGATCGTGAACGAGCGAAGCGAGCAAATAAGGGGGCTGGGAAGCTTGGCCCCCCATAAAATCTCAAGATACGTTGAAATATCGATATACAGCTATTCAAACCATCTAAGGAAAAATATTTTTATCTAATTTATCTTTTTATTTTGATGCATAAAAATCAAGACAAACAGTAAAAGGCAACTTTAACACCTTATTTGGGGGAGGGAGCCGCTACTGAGGAGGGGATACACTGGACAGGTCAGAGTTGTCGGATGAATCACGAAATCAGAAAATTACGTTTGCATTCAACAAAGACATTATTTGTCGAGTTTGAGATGAAAGGGGGAAAATACGTCGCTATCGAATCTAATGCATAAATAAGAATATAACCGGCAACCTCTGTATTTCCATTTTCGGATGATTTCGAGTCATGGCGGCTAAAAGTCAAGACATCTAGACAGTATAAGCATGCATATAAACTATGGCTGTAGTACAAATTTCCATTATTACATTAACATGCACCTAAATGCCATGAATCACAACACCACTTTAATTCTCCACCTCAAAAGTCTCCTTGAAATACTCCGTGACACCTGGTTTCGAGATCCATTCCTCCTTTCAAATGCAATCAGCTTTCGGCCTCCCCGTCATATTCCTACACCTAAAAGCACCTACTTCCTCCATTATTACACATTGTATATACAAATTAGGTTTCTGCGATGAATCTTCCTAAGACGAATTTTCTGGGGACGAATTTTTCCGTCAACGGTTTAAGATTATATCACTATCATATACAATTATATCATGGTTGGCTTAAAGCAGTTCTAACATCTACTTTAAGTAGTATCACAACACATTATTAAGGATGAAATTGTAAAAGTGCAGTATATTACAAATGCCGAATAATTTTCATGCTGGGGCGGAGAAAACTTTACAACACAGTGCCCCCATTGCCGAGGAATGGAGGCGATGCACCCCCTGCCCCCCTCTATTCTTATGGCTAAATGACTCGAAATTCATTGAATTCAGCTACAAAAAGTATTACCACTTAATATGCTGTAGATGCTACAAATCATCGTAGATTCATTTAAGTGGGCTGTAGACGTTCAATCTCATACCTGGAATTTTGATCCATTGTGTATTATTGATACCCTAAACGGGGAGCCTGCACATGTCAGAAATTGGAGCTATGATTTTGTCAGAATATCTAGTTCTGCACATGTCAGAATCGGCTATAATAGAGTTCTGCACATGTCAGAATCGGCTAATGTAGAGTTCTGCACATGTCAGAATCGGTTTTCTAGAGTTCTGCATTTGTTAGAATGTAATTTCTATAGTTCTAGTAAATGCTACTCGACCACCTCGTAAAATGCCACTTTCAGACTCAAATGGACACTATTCCGAACATAAAATGCCCCTTTTCACATCTTTATTTTACATATTACTCTCGAAACTGCTCACTTTCGCTCTTCCATTCAATCTAAAAAGAAATAAAATGCCACTCAACCACCCTCCCACGAAACTAGAGTAGAATTTGACTCCCATTCTAACAAAGTCATAACTCGATAAAACTGATTCTGACATGTGCAAAACTCTATAATAGCCGATTCTGACATGTGCAGAACTCGATAAAACCGATTCTGGCATGTGCAGAACTAATTATTCTGACAAAATCATAACTAGAAATTCTGACATGTGCAGCTCCCCCACCCTAAACCGCTCAAGTTAAACATGGCAAATGTTGTTAACCTGCGCTTGGCTAAGTGATTTTTTCTATTTATAGTCAGACCCCTAACTTGTATGGCTTCCCATTGAAAATGGCTTAAACAGGAAATGACGCTACAAAACACCTTGCCAAGCGCGGGTTTTAAATATGAAGTTGCATTTTTGGAGTCATTGGTCCGATCATATTGTCTAGGTCAACTATGTGTAGAATGTGAGTTATATGGTTTTCACACCTGTTTTTTACAGATTTAAGATCAATTTTGGCGATATTCGGCCCTGGTATAAAAAATTTTAGTGATAATAATTAATGTATGATTTTCAGAGAAAATTAAGGAGAGGACGGGTTGATTTCGAAAAAAATTGAAAATTTCAAATGGGATGTTGCTAGATTCCAAAATTGCTACAGAAACGTTGGAATGTCAAATATTCCATTAGAATTTTAATTTTTTTAATCAACCCGTCCCCTCTTTGATTCTCTGAAAACCACTAACCATTATTAACAACGCTTTAAAATGTGATTAAACAGGTCAGAATCTCTAAGTAAATTTACCTGAAATTTGTGAATAACAGGTGTGAAAATAACATAACTCACATCCATGATTAGTTGAGGTGAGGAAACATGGCCAATAGACTCCAAAAATATGACTTCCTATTTAACAATAACAAGCGCGCTTCGCTTGCTTGCGCTGCGCGGCTGGCGGACACTTTATGTCCGCCAGAGGCTCCCTGGGGTCACATTGATTAATTATAAGGGAGATAACATCTCCAAAAATGTCGGTCTTACCGTTCAAATTGATATCAGTCGAAAAATCATCAAATTTGTCAATTTTTAAAATTTTGATGCGTAATGTTGACGGCATAACAGAGCGATGAGTCATCATTTTTTGATGATAGTTATATCATATGTAAAATTTAAGCCTTCTATCACCTAAAATTTAAGCCTTCTATCACCTAAAATAGCTGAGTTATGGTCGAAAAACTGAAATTTCCAATTATGAAAAAGGGGACAATGACGTCATAATTCCATGATGAGTCGACATTTTCGTCTGAGGTCAGAACTTAGTGGAGTCATAGCCAAAAAACTCCAACATGCCAAAAATCAGCTTTCTGTGCCTGGTAGTTTCTTCAATCAATTCGTTACATATATATATTACACACATACACATTAGTCGAGTTTTAATAGTAAGGATACATTTCCCATGTCTAACTTGAGTGCATTACGAGAAAACAATAATACACAAGTAACACAACCGACCCAAGTTCCAGGACGCGAGATTGACAACCTCATTTAAAGGAGTCTATCCTTATCATATAAGAACAAATTTAAACGCCTAGCTGCTATGGTTTTCGAGAAATAGTCTCAATTTATGAAAATGGATTTATATAGCAACGCTGGGAAGGGACATTCCATTTAGGAGAGGCAGTGGCGGCTCCAGGGATTTTAATTTATGGGGCCAACTGAAATTCGACTGTCCTAGAATGAGAAGACCAGGGTTAATTCAGGGGCATAGCTAGGATCTTGGTTTGGGGGGAATTTTGATCTAATTTATCTGATTGTTCATTCATTTTGATGCATAAAAATCAAGAAGAAAAAGTAGAAGGCAACTTTATCACTTTATTTGGGGGGCCATTGCCCCCCTGCCCCCCCCCCGTGGAGCCGCTACTGAGGTGAGGGATATGTTGGATAGGGCTGAGTTGTTGGATTAATTGTTTCGCGACATCAGAAAAATGCGTCTGCCTTCAGCAAAAACATGATTTGTTGAGATTAAGATAATACCGCTATCATAATACAATTATAGTGTGGTTGGCTAAAGGCTTCTAACATCTACTTCAAGTAGTATCACATTATATTAAGGATGGAACTGTAAAAGTGACGTATATGGCATATGTCGATTAATTTTCATGCTGGGCGCAGTAGTCCATGAGCCAGAAGTCAAATTAAAGACAAAAAGGTACCACCTCGAGGGGCTAACGCTAATGTTGATTTTTGGCAAGTTATATAATCCCAGAGTTGGAAAATATATGATGGACTTGCAGGGAAGGTAGCTTTTGGTTGTTACTGGCGTTATTCCTGACTAACTGTCATATATTCGGACGAAACCCCCTTTCACAAAAATTATATTAAATGACCATATATATGGATATTAAGCTCCTAGTTGCACTCAGTTGACCGAGCGGATTCGAAATAGGGGTCACTCGATATGTCACAAAATGTTTTGAAAATGCTATGGTGTCACATTCTTGGGTTGCTAGGGTGATAAAGTGCGGCGAATATTGTCTTGTGACCCCTCAAATTGCTGGAAAAATTTGTTCTCATTACGAATATCACCTCTAAATATTCAAGTGGTCTGGGACCTGCTTTAAGTCCATGATGCAGACTAAAATTATGATTTTGGTATCATTTTGTATTAACAGTTATGTTAAGATGAAGTGATACGATTCAAGCGAGTTAACCGTGGGTCAGAGCAGGGTATTATACAGCCTTCCAGAGATACGATCCTAATCTAAAATTTCTAAATTTTCATACGCCTAAATCGATAAATAACATTATAATATTGGGTAAATTGGGCATTATTCTGGATTTACACGCTCCTAAACACTTTGAGGCTTAAAATCATAGGCTTAAAGGAGCATCTCGCGCTCTTAGATAATTCCTTGGGTCAGAGAATGGTCTTCTCTTCGGCAACATTGTAGCTGGCCATAAAATAAAGCAATGGAGGTGTATTTTGTCGTCATCATATTACATGCAAAACATGCAGCTGAAGAGTCTAGTTCCATCATTATATCATCAGAAGATTCAGATGTGTTTAATATTTGCCTTTCATTCGTCTATAATTTTTCTTGTTAGGTGTACATAAAATGTGGAACCAAAAGCAGAGAGAGATTCGTTGACGTGCAAAGGTTGCTGCTGCCGTTGGTCACGACATATGCCGTGCACTTCCTGGAAGGCATTCTTTCACAAGATGTGACACAGCTAGTGCTTTTGGAGGAAAAGGTAAAGTCAGTGCTTTGAAGTTAATGCAGAAGACCAGGAAGTACCAACAATTATTTACCAAGCTGGAAAAGGAATGGTCAATTACAAGAGACCTCTTCAATGTGCTTCACGAGTTCACCTGTAAGCTATATGCTAACAAATACCCATCTACCACTGTGAATGAGCTACGCTTTCAATTGTTCAGGGCAAAGAAAGGGGAGGTCAAATCAGGACAGCTGCCCCCCTTGTGAAAATTGAATCTTCATGCATTGAATTCGGGCAAATTTCCAGACTGAAGTGAGGCATCGAGCTCTTGAACAATATCCCAAGATTCCCAATCCAAGTGGTCATGGGTGGATCATTGAAGATGGGAAACCTGAGATTCGCTGGATGATAGGACTACTAGCCCCAGATGTCATCATTGAAATCTTATCTTACAAGTGCACCTCTGTCTGCAAGTTACTAAATTGCCATTGCCTTGTCAACGGATTAAAATGCACAATTGGCATGAAGAGAACAATCAAGTGCGAGATCCGCAAGATTACTCAGATGATGAGGGATTTAACTGTGATATTTATTGATCATTTGGTGTACTGACATTTTTGTTAGCATGACAAATGACAAGCGTAGTTAGGTTATCTACAAGGAATGTTGAATTGTATCACTTTTTAGTCTGCATCATAGCCTTAAAGCAGGTCCCTGACGACTAATCCCTGACCACTTCGTAATGAGAAGAAAACTCCAGCAATTTGAGGGGTCACAATACTATATTTGGAGCACTTTATCACCCTAGCAACACTATGGCAACCCAAGAATGTGACACCATAGCATTTTCAAAACATTTGTAACATATCGAATGACCCCTTTTTCGACTCCGCTCGGTCAACTGAGTGCAACTAGAAGCTTAAAACCCATATACTATATTGTCATTTATTATTATTTTTGTGAAAGGGGGTTTCGCCCGAATATCTGACAGTCGGTGAGGAATAACACCAGTAACAACCAAAAGCTACCTTTCCTGCAAGTCCATCATATATTTTCCAACTCTAGGAGTATATAGCTTGCCAAAAATCAACATTAGCGTTAGCCCCTCGATTTGGACCCACCAACTCCCCTGGCTCATGGACTATAGCAGGGGTTCTCAACCTGGGGTACGCCAGGTGTTTTTCGAGGGGTACGCTGAACCAACTTTAAATGTCTAAACGTAATATGAAATTATGTCTGGTAATTACTTCTGATTCGAGACCTGTCAAAAATAAACCGTAATTATGACAGTACGTATTCTTTGGTTAATAATTATGCAAGGTTGCTAATTACCAGTATATATTTTGACACGAATTTATGAACTTCATTTGACTATACCATTTTAGAGTTTTAATTTCTAGATATAAATTCTAAAAATATATTGCTATTTCACATAATTTCAGATCATTTTAAAATTTAATTATGTTGTGTTTATCATATTACAAATTATATCAACATATAATTATTTAGCGGAATCTTGCTAGATTTGAATGAGGGGGGTACCTGGACTTTTCCTTTCGCCTCAGGGGATACGCAGTTCTTAAAAGGTTGAGAACCCCTGGACTATAGGGAACTTTATAACACATTGCTCTCCCCCCTATTATGCACCTATGGTGTGAAATATTTTTTAACTATTGATTTATAAGCTTAAGGTAGTGAATGACACAAAGCAATATAAGTCCAAAACACAAACTCACCCTCTTTTTTCATGCCCATCTGTAAACATTTCTGAAATCTGCAAAACTGGCACCTATTTCTCGTATGCTTTTCAACAGTACAATCTCTGGAGTTACGACAACAATATCGTGCGTTACTTCGTACACTTCGCCTAAAGAAACTCTTACAAGCCTCACAAGACAAAACTCCAAAGTGATTGCCAGTTGCTTTATCCCCACAAATTAAACATGGACCTAAACTTGGAGAAGATGGTCCAGATCCATTTAATATAGATGAGACACTATTAGCACTATTTCCAAGAGTTGGAGAAATCAACATATCTAAAAATATAATAAAATAGAGTCATAAAGTCATATACTATTTAAAATAATTATCATTAAAGCTTTTAGATATTTAAGATATATCTGAGATGGTTTATACACTCCCTGAGGAAAGAATACAAATGCGCCTGAATTGCTTGTAAATCCGCATTGGAGAAACATAGATGTTAAAGAAAAAAGAGATTCACATTATATAACTAATCATAAGGTAAATAACAACCCAAAATACGTCTGTCGTACAGTTATAAACGATATCATTCAAAAATCACAAAATTTTCAATTTCCATATTGTGATGCGTAATGATGACGTCATAACAGGTTGATGAGTCATCAGTTTTTGATGAAGGTCGTATGATATTTGAGATATATTAATATACACATTCTCTTAAAATTTCAGCCTCCTTTCATCTAAAATGGCTGAGTTATAGAAACTGAAATTGCTAATTATAAAAAGAATGAAAATAACGTCATAATTCCATGATTTTTTCGTCTGAAATCAGAACTTAGTGGAGCCATAGCCAAAAGATCCCCACATTCCAAAAATCAAAATGATATAACTTACAACAAAAATGATGACTCATCACTCCGTTATGAAGTCATCATTACTAAGCAAAAATTGACAAATTGACAAATTTTGTGATTTTCGAGTGTGAAGTCGGTTATAACAGTAGGACAGAAGTATTCCGAGATGTTATCTACCTTTTAATTTAATTATTATGAACCTAGGCACCCAAAAGACGTCTCTGGCGGACACAGTGTCCGCCAGCCGCGCAACGCAAGCAAGCGAAGCGAGCTTGTATATATATATACATATACAGTCGACTTTCGTTAACACGTACACCAAGGGACCGTGGAGATTTGTACTCCTTATCCGGAGTACGCATTAACCGAAGTACGTACATAGCCACATTTGTCCAAAATACTTAATATACATAGTGATAACTACGTGAGAGTATGAAATTGCACTTGTCAAATAGTGAACTCATTATCCATGTTGTATTATAACGAGATTCGACTGTATTTTCATTGAGAAATATCTGTCTAGTATATATCTACGTACATACTACGTACCATATTCAAAGTGCTCGTAGGCACACACCTGTTCGTATTATCCTTGTTCGTATTAACCGATGTATTTAGTATTGAAAACGCACTGAAGGGGACCCACAAATCGTACTTATTATCCGATATTTCGTCTTATCCGTGTTCGTGTTAACCGGAGTTCGTTTGTATATATTTTGCCATAGATTAGGTTGGGGAATCAAAACTTGTACTTCTTATCCGATTGTACTCCTTATCCGTGTTCGTATTAACGAGAGTCGACTGTATATAGATACGTGTATATATTAGGGTGCTCCAAAAAATTCGAAAGTTTGAATCTTTAGATGCACACTCTTCATGTGATTTACCTTGATCACCAAGTATTCACCATAAAATTTTCTTGCAATTTGGGGATGGTTTAGTGGTCGCGCAAAGTAGCTTCCCCCTCGTGCTAATTTGTAATGGGATATGTCCGGGTTGAGGTCAAAAGTTGTAAAAGGCGTACTTCTGGTATCTAAATAAACTAGTAACTTTATTTTCGTGATATTTGAGGGTAGTTTTATATCAGCTATTAATACATTTTAATAACCTAAAATCTACCAGTTCCGAGATATTGGTGAAAACAGTTGGGACTAGCCTTCATACTTGAAATTATTAATGGTCTCAACTATTTTCACCAATATCTCGGGACTGGTAGATTTTAGGTTATTAAATGTATTATTAGCTGATATAAAACCACCCTCAAATATCACGAAAATAAAGTTAATAGTTTATTTAGATATCAGAAGTACGCCTTTTACAACTTTTGGACTCAACCCAGACATATTCCATTATAAATTAGCACGAGAGGGAGACTACTTTGCGCGACCACTAAACCATCCCCAAATTGCATGAAAATTACTTGGTGATCAAGGCATACTATTTGAAGAGTGTGCATCTAGAGATTCAAACTTTAGAATTTTTTAGAGCACACTAATATATATACAGTCGAACCTGCTATAACGGCCACTCTGTATAACGGTCACCTGTCTATAGCGGTCACCATTGAACAGTCCCATCCGAAATTCCATAATATTGACCCTGTGTATAGCGGTCACCTGCTCAACGCGGCCAGCGGCCACCCATTTGCAGTCCCTTACTATCTATAATGGTCAATACCTGTCTATAACGACCATCACCTTTTTCACATTTTTATGTGTTTATGACAGGACCTGTTACGAACGATAAACAAGTTTCATTATATTACTTCAAGTAATAGATTTCTAAAAACTTGATATTCATTGCACTACGTTGATACCTTTTGGCGATTAAGACAATCACCTGTATATAACGGCCACCTGTGTATAACGGCCAATTTTTTCCAGTCCCTTGGGTGGCCGTTATATACAGGTTCCACTGTATATATATATATATATATATATATATATATATATATATATATATATATATATATATATAATGAAATTGGGACCCAGGAGGTTAGTTCATAATAAAAGTATGTTCATATTAAGCGGGTTAGTAATAAGAAACCCTGACCATAGCCTACTCTAATAATGCCTCACAGTAAAATAACCAAGGATGCGGTAATAGCCGAATGGATTACCAGCATATATAAACATGGCATCAAATTACATATATCCGTTGTCAAAATTTCGATTAGTCATCATATCATTGCGGAACAGGTCATTTTAAGTACGATTTTGGCTTATTAAGGTAGAATTTTTGTGTAGAACTAAGATTAGTACGAGTTGATTTGAAAAATTTAGAATTTTTCAATGGAATGTTGTTACATTCCTACGTTGCTATGGTTAATCATTTTGATCAGTTTGAGCCATATCTTGCCAACTGTAAGAACTATGTCTTCAAATTTGATCGTATTTGATAGGCAATTGGCTACTTTCTATTAGGTAGTAATACAATCTAAACTTCTAAATTCACAGACTATAGAGAGAGTTATGCAACAATTTAGTGTTTTGGTCACATTCTTAAAATCAACTCATAACTCAAAACTCGTAGAATTTAGAAGTTCAAGTTGTATTATCACCTAATAGGAAGTAGTCCATTGCCTATCAAACACGATCAAATTTGAAGATATAGTTACTAGAGTTTGCACGAAATGGCCCAAACTGACCTAAATGTTTTACCATAGCAACGCAGTAATGTGACAACATTCCATTGAAAAAATCTAAATTTTTCAAATCAACTCGTACTAATCTTGGTTCTACACAAAAATCACACCTTAATACCATTTAGAAATAGGGTTAAAACAGCATAGATAAAACGCTAAAATTGTCCTTAGAATGCTGCGCACAATGATATGATGACTAATCGAAAATTTTTCAAAGGATATACTGTATGTACTTTGGTACCATGTTTGTGTATGCTGGTAATACATTCTTAATGCCTATTCTACATGGTTAACGATTTTAGGTTAATCGTGTATTAATCCATTTGGCTACTACTTCATCCCTAGCCCATAATTTTCAGTCTACTGTGAGGCATTATTAGAGTAGGCTATGCCCTGACTATATATATATATATATATAGGTTGTCTCTAGTTACATCTGAATGGTTTTGAGATCACGATCTGAGAACGTTTTTAGACATGGTGTAAGCAGTCAGAATTTGTGGCAACATTTGCCTTTAAAACACATATCCTTCAAAACGGATTCTGATCGTGGTTCTGAACCAGTCGAGTGAAAGGAGGAGGATAAAGATACGTTAATTTTGCTCAAAAAGCGAAAATTGTGAATAGTTTTGAGTATTATTGGTTTGAAAGATTTGGGATCGGAAATTTTGTAAAATTATGACCTCAAAATTACCAGACAAAATACCAAACATTTTAGTCATTTGGTATTCCGAAATGGGGTTTATGCAATTGACAAGTAGAACTATAAAATCAATAAAATCTAACATCATAAATTTTTTAAAGTGAGACATAATTACTCCAGAGAAATATCACATATATTTACAAAAACCTTGCGTCCCTGACACCCCGTTTCTAGAGGTTACACTATACCTTGAAAACGTTTTCATATAATACAATGTATTGTGGTTATCTAATAAATGGTCATTCCATGTACGACTCTTTATTGTGCATATTTCATGGGGCATACCAATCTAATTTAATAAGTCAAAAGTATGAACTTTTACCTCAAATAATCTCAGAGTGCACCCAGAACGGCCTATGTATAGGATAGTAGACAGATTTGTATTTTTCACAATTTGATTTCTCTAATGGAATCTGGAATCCCCACTAAGGAAAAAGGATTCTAAGAACTAGAACTCAATTTAAAGATATATAGTAGAAAAAAATACATACCCATTGTTGAGGATGGTGGCGAAAATCCTGGAGAATCTGCAATTTGGAGTGTAGAAGGCTTGTTTTTAGGGCTCTCAGGTGGAGTACCAAGTCCAATTCCATAGTTTTTCTGGTCTAAATGTATATCTTCTGGACTCCTACACTGAGAAATTTGCATAGAATAATGAGAGAGCTGAGGTTCTTCTTTTTTAATAGAAAAATTTGCAGTACACGCCCCGACCAAATTCCGAGTTGGTCCAGTAGTGTCTGTCGGTGAATCTGAATAATAGCCAATAGAGAGAGGGGATGAAGAGTTTGGAAGAGTATAGTTAGCATTTGTTGTTGCCATGTTTACAAATAGAACTAATGAAAAGGTACTAAATTTAACTTTAATGTAATAATTATCATACTCAATGGTTACTTTTCAATTTGATGGAGTCATGCAGAACGGTTTTAGGAGGTAGCATAAACATGTTAGTACCGCATTTGGGGGGAGCGATTATCTGACACGCTCAAATATCGATAGATAATAGCAAGGTTGCTACTGAATATGTAATTCAATATTCGGTTGGGAATCGAATATCAATATTTGTATTTGGTTGGAATAACCGAATATTATCAGTATTCGAATTCGGTTAGGGAACCATTCATGAATACTGATACTCATTTCATTCGGTTTCAACCTTGGATAGCAATTCTTGACACGAGGAAAAAGTTTATACTAATTTCTCTAATCACAGGGGCAGCGCTATTTGCGGGATACAAGTGGGGCACAGCCTATTCCAGTGCTTCTCAATCTTTTTCTCATTGCGGCACAATTAAATATAACAATTTCAAGTCACACCTGCATACAAGGTGTTGATAAATTGATGTCGTAAACAAAAATTCTGGAAAAAAAGTTAATTTAGTAGACAAATGATATTTACTACTTTTTAATATATCCACCGTTCGCAATACACAATTTTACCCTATTAGGCATATAATATATTAGATTGTCTAGAATGTCTTCATTTACCTCTGACCAGGCCATTTTCAAGCTATTTTAGAGAGATTCGTCATTTGTTGGCGGCTCTAATAAATCCAAAGTGACTCTGCAGTATAGCCTATAGATTTTCTATAGGGTTTGAATCAGGAGAATTCGCGGACCAAATGCCCTTCTTTCAAAACCCTTTTAGATTCTGTAGGCACCATCCTGCTGAAAAATTGACTTGGACATGTCTAACAATTCGCTCACAAAAAGGTCCATTAAGTCTTTTCCGCAGGGTTGGGTTTTGTCCTGTACAAAACTGGTTTTCGACGGACAGTTGGAAAAACCCGGTTTTTACCTGTCAAAACTGGTCAATACCGATCAATACTATATCCTTGGATAATAAGAAACTGAAACCGTATATAACTTGTTAAGATATCTTATTTTGAGTTGGTAATACGCTATTGACACTGGTTTACAATGAAACAGTAAAGTAATAAAATGTGTGGTTTCAAACAATTAAATTATAATAAAGTATACGTATACAGTCAGGGTCGCTTATTGTGAACCACCAGGGGACCAAAAAATCTGTTCATAATAGAGATACATCATATTAAGCGACTTGATTCAATACAAATCCTATCTAAAAAATGAAATTGGGACCAGGAGGTTAGTTCATAATAAACGAATGTTCATATTTGCGGGTTCATAATAAGCGACCCTGACTGTATATGTTCCTTCTAAAGGGGTATAATTGGAGGATAATTATCGAAAGCATTTGTGATATTATTTAAATTGAATACTATCGTGCAGATTGTTTATCTTACTTGAATTGACCAATTTGAAATGGCACAAGGAGGAAGGCCCATTGATTCAGTGTGGAAATTTTTTATTTCTACATATATTCTTCAACAATTATGTATTCAGAATATTTATATACATCTTATTAAAATACTATACAAGTAAGAAATAACATGCATTTGTACAATAATTAGGTTTTGACCAGTTTTGACCAGTTTTGTCCAGTCAGGAGGTTTTGGACAGGACGGTTTTTACCACTATGGTTTTTACCAGATGGACAAAACCTGCCAACCCTGCTTTTCCGACGAATAGTTGACATCAAAGATTTCACAGGAATCTCTTCAACATAATATTCAGACGTTATGGACTGTCCTCGAGGAATAAAATGGAGATTGGAGAGAGAAGACATCATACCCCATACGTTGATTTTCAGGGGAAATTTATGGTGGTAACATTTCGTGAGTTTAGTGCCCATAGTCTGTTGTTTTGCCGATTGGTATAGTTGATACAGAGACTCGTCTGAGAACAAAACACGTCGCCATCAGGCTTTCATCTAGGCGTACTGGGCCGCCTAGAGGCGCGTATTTGATCCCATGAATCATAATTAGGCGTATGATTTTTGATTTTTGATTTTTTGAGGCTAGGCGCGCGGCATAAAACATACATATAAAAATGCTATATGAAAATAAGTCTAGGCGCGTAGAAAAATGGTGGCGTCCATTTAGGCGTATGACTTCGGAAAGCTGGATGAAACCCTGGTAGCCATTCTTCCACAACCAAATTCTTCCTCTCCTTCGTAGAATTGTAGACGCGATTTCTTCTGAGCATTCGTCAGTTTTGATTGTTTTGGGGGTTTAAATGGTTTTGCATGAAGAGTATTCTTGAGGTATTTGTATAGGGTGACATGAGAGAATGTTTGCCCCATTTTCTTTAGTATATTAGCCAATTTGCAAGTTGATTTGTGCCTTTTAGCTAAAGATTTTGCAATTAGAATCTTAGATGATCCAGAGAACGCCGGTTTCCTACCACGTCCAGGTTTATTTTTTAGGGATTCAGACTTTTTTTGAGAGTGCCCACTGACGTTGAATTGTGCGGAGATTAACGTTGAGACTCGTGGAACATCCGTCTGAGACATGCCACCTAAAATTATGCCAACTGCACGATTGCAAATAGCATCAGGGCATTCTTACACGATGAAACCTTAGATGAAGTAATCAATTGAATTTTCTAATTAATTAAATATCTATCTTCGGTTAGCTCTCGTATAAATTCAAATAAACACCCGTATATGGTCTAATAAAAAGTCAAGGATAAAAGAACTGGATTTGGAAAATATTATGACAACAATTAAATAACACCCTGTATGCTAAATTGTAAAAGCAATTTTATCGAAAGATCCAATGGGTAATATAGTATATCCTCACTATTATAACTTGATTATGTATATACATATACAAGTGCGCTTCGCTTGCTTGCGCTCCGCGGCTGGCAGACACGGAGTCCGCTGGAGGTGCCCTTTGGGCGCCTGGGATCACATCGATTAATTATAAGGGAGATAACATCTATAAATACGTCAGTCCTACTGGTATGTCAAGAAAAATAACAAAATTTTGATGCGTATTGATGACGTCATAACAGAGTGATGAGTCATCTTTTTTGATGATAGTTAAATCATATGTGAGCTATATTAATATACACATTCTCTTAAAATTACAACATTCTATCACCTAAAATGGCTGAGTTATAGTCGAAAAACTGAATTTTCTAATTATAAAAAAAGCCCCTCATAAACGGGCTAGAAGTGTGCTTCCACATTCTTTGGATGATGACACAATACATGTCATCCAAGGAATTTGGAACAACACTTCTAGCCCGTCTGTGAGGGGCCTTTCTTACATCAATTAAAGTTTGTAGGATTAAAATTGTGGATGTAAATTTTGGCTGTGTCATCATGATGACGTCACCATAATTAATTAGCATAATTTTGTAGAATCATCTATTCTGAACACTTTATACAATATATGTCTATTTTTATCTCTTATCATTTTATTTCTATTAACCATTCATCATTATTGATGTGTCATCATGATGACGTAAGCATAATTAATTAAGATAATTTTGTTGGGACATCTATATTGAACACTATATTGAACAATTGTTTACCTCAAACTATTAAAAATGGAGCTCCAATAGGCATTTATCATTAAAATTAGGCGATGATAACGCGACAAAATTTTTACCGCAAATTGCTCAGAGGTCCTATGTCCGATGGATCTAGGAATGAAATGGTTTTAGAGGGCCACTTCACCAGTATTACCAATCTAAAGTTTCTAGCTCTTCTAGTTTTTGTGCAATAAGCAAAATAATGAAATCACAAAATGCTACGTAATGATGATGATTTAGCATATATTGAAAATCGTATGAGTAGGTGCACATCTACATATATTTCCGCAGCTTCACAAAAGATTTCAGGGCGATATCTTTTAAACTCTGGTATGTGCACCACTTACGACCGGCCGGACACCAGCACTCATTTTAGTACTGTACTACTATATTATTACATTGGAGCATAGATCCAATATAATAATATAGGAAGCACACTAAAAAAGGTGACAATGACGTCATAATTCCATGAGTCGAAATTTTCATCTGAGGTCAGAACTTAGTGGAGCCATAGCCAAAAGACTCCTCCATGCCAAAAATCAGCCTTCTGCGGCTGGCAGTTTCTACAATCAATTCATTACAGATATATATATAGATAGATAGATATATACTTGTCCTTGCTATTAAAACTCGATTAATGTGTATATCCTTACTATTAAAACTCGATTAATGTGTATATGTGTGCGTGTGTAATACGTATATATATATATATATCTGTAACGAATTGATTGAAGAAACTGCCAGGCACTGAAAGCTTTTTGGCATGTGGATGTCTTTTGGCTATGGCTCCACTAATTTCTGAGCTCAGACGAAAATGTCGACTCATCATGGAATTAAGACGCCATTGTCACCTTTTTTATAATTAGAAATTCCAGTTTTTCGGCTAAAACTCGGTCATTTTCGGTGATAGAAGGCTGAAACTTTATTAGAATGTGTATATTAATATACCCCACATATGATGCAACTATCATCAAAAAATGATAACTCATCTGTTATGACGTCATCATTACGCATCAAAAATTGTAAAATTCACAAATTTGGTAATTTTTCGAGTGATATCGGTTTTACAGTAAGACAGACGTATTTAGAGATGAAATCTACCTCAATATGACTTTATTATTAGGTTCTACTACTGCTGGTAAATGAGGCTTTGTATCAAAATGATAGACTTGTTTTTGAATACCAGTCAAATTGTACCAATACAATCAAGGCCGGCGAGAAGGGGGGCAGGGGGCAAAATACCCAGGACCCGGGGCTTTGCATGGGGCACGACAAAGCCGCGATTGATTATCAAACGAATTCTCTAGTTGTTTGTGAAATGTTATGATTATTTAATTGTACGATCTAATGCACTATAATTTCGGTCGATCTGACAAAATCTAGCTGTTTGGCTATGAAAGAGATTTATAGGGGGGAAATAAGTGATCTATAAAAAATCTCTGCACAAACAATGCGGAAGACTCTCAACTTGAGAGGGTTCGAAATATTACTGCCAGTTTTTCATTGCGTTATTCATCCATAAAAGGAAAAATACTATAGTACGATTATATCTTGAAATCTTGATATATGTACTTTTCAAGACAAAATTATTTTCACACTACATTATTTCAAATTAAAGTTGTACCAAAATGGGTATATTCCTCAAAGGAATGCATTCAAATGGAAAATATTTAAAGGTTTTGAGTTAAAATTCGTATTCTATGCATTGGATATCAATTATAGAAATTATCAATTCATTGATTCAATGAATTAAAGTATTGAGCAGTATCACTATGTGCCACTAGTACCATTTGTAGATTGGTTAATGCAAGACATAAGTTGTAGAATGTGGCGCATATGGATTATTTTAACCTTTGAAATGGGTATTTGATTTAAAATTCTCTAACAATTTGGATAATTTTGCATTTATGAATGATCCCATTTGAGTAGAATACTGTATTATAAACTATTTTATACTTGCAACAAAGTTGTATCAAATTCTCACAGTATTCAGTCTATAAGATGGAGTTTAAGCTCCATTTTTAAAAAATATTTACAAATAAATTGAGCCAGCGAGTAAAGTTTGACATCACTATAATGAATGAATCATCACATTCGTCCCAAAAATTTTGATAGAGACAGAAAAATGAATGACAATACGTATAGGCGGTATAGGCGCTACCACCTAGTTATTTTTAATATGCGTATTTTTAGTCAAACAATTTACGGAAGGGGGGTCCATACACATGCCAGTCCTGGGCCCGTGTTTTGCTCTCGTTGGCCCCTGATTACAACTTGTATTACATACCAACTCGTCCAAAGTCAACTCGTTCCAAATACCACTCGTCCCAAATGCCAACTTGTCCTAAGTCAACTCATCCTAAATATCAACTAGTTTCCTATATTACAGGGAGAATTTTTAGAATTTTTATAATAGGTTTCTGAATACATAATATTCGGTGTGATATGAAAAGCGTGAAAAGATAAAGGTCATAGACTACTAGCATGTTAAGAATCAATTAAAATAATATATACGTACTAGCTCCAAATCACTCTCTATTAAGTCAATTTAGTCTATTGTTCATCCCTTCGTAGTTCGTACTAGAATACGTCACTGAAAAGAAAAAATCTTACAATATCAAGGCATTCAGTTCTTACGACAGCCAGGTATTTGGAGCAGTAATGAAAGACAAATCTGTAATCAGAGTTAATATTAGAAATAATAGCCAAAGGCGGGAAAAACTTAAAAAAAACAACTGATTATTTAAATAAGATTAATTTCAAACTAAATATTAAATCAAAATTGTGTTCATAAATCATTATAAATAAAAAATGTGGCATATTAAAATTTCACTATTATATTATTTCAATGGAACCTCCGCTTAATGGACACCTCGATATAATGAACAAAACACCCTGTCCCGGGGGTGTTCACTATAGAGAAGTTTGTATGATTATTCATGTCTATACAAGGAAAAAATTATACAGATGTTTAAAACTTAATAGCTTAATAATTAAAAGTGATAAAAGAAAATTTCAAAGAAAAATGTTCATTATTTAACATGACATCTTTTAAGGATACCGCCCTCGAAAAACCTTGCCTGGCGTAAAAAAAACGGCAAAATTTTTTATTGCTAATTTTATTGTATTACTGATCGGTCTACAATCTGATAGCACTAGGTTTTTGACTCATTTACCAATTAGTTTTTAAATTATTTGATATTATTTTAATGATATGGACCTTAACATTGTTTTGGCACCTTTGGAGCTTATATAACACAAAGATTTAAAAGAATGGGCAAATAAAATCCAAACAAAATAGCTCTATAAGGGAGTTCATTTATATAATGCTCGGAAAATCGCAAGTTTGATCTCAGATATTTAGCGATCACTGGGTCATAAATAAATTCTGATTGTTTCAAAAAAAAATTTTTCGGATCCGACCATTTGTTCATGAGATATCGCATATTATAGGTAAAGTTTGGGCATAAATATCTCTACGGTCCCGAAAGAGGGCGATGTCTAACTTAAAAACTATTGAAAATATATAATCTATTATATTCTTAAATGAAAGGATATATGCGAAAATATATAGGTTCCTCGAACATTCCTTTGTTAAAAAAAAAATAATTCTCGACTTATCATTGATTTAATTGTAATACAAATTCTATGGAGAACTTTGAATATATTAGAAAATGGCGAATCTAATCAATAAATATGTGTCCAAATGTGGTTATTATGCAAAATAATGAATACAATTGTCGTTAATAATGTGTACAGAAAAATTGGAGAACTTTTGATAATTATTTTAAAAGTTCTGGCCTTCGACCTCGCAGGTTCGGTCAAAAACCCGTATTTAGGGTCCAAAAAGAGATATCTCTCTATTTCTGTAAATATAAGTCCAAATTCTTAGTTCTCACTTCCTAATATACTTTTTATGAGTGTACATATATGATTCTTTGATAATAATTGCACTACACCCTATGGAATGTTTTAGATTTTTGTCATATGATGACGTGAGCATTGTTCGAAAATCCTAACATGGAAACTAAAAGTCGTTGACTTTCGCTCTAACTTCCTAATATACTTCTCTGAAGCTCTACAACCATTCTAAACTGATAGAATATACTTCGTAGTTCTAGGAATATGAATTATTATTCACAATTATCCCAAAAATTCGGGGTTAGGGGCCTCAAGGAAATTTGTGGATTTTCAGGGTACTCTTGCTATTTTTTGTATATATTTGGTTCAAATATACCTAAGTCAGCAGTATAAATGAGAATAAATGTCTGTGAATGCTTTTGTTCATTATTGATAACTCATTATACATTCTTCTTAACATCTAAACTTAAAATCTCTATATCTCGGGACTTTAACATTTCAAAATTGACCGTCTTTACAGAATTTTAACTAAAAATTGGTTTGAGATAGAGGTTTGAAAATTTCAAGAGTTGTTCTATATTATTTGGCGATGAACATAGGACCACCATTTTTTCGATATCTTGTAACTTGGTGATTTTATTCCTGATTTCCCAAAAATAACAGACATTTTTGCCGTTTTTGGCCCTTTTTTTCGGACACCGATAAAATTTACAATTTTTGCCATTTTAACTTTCTTTAGGTCCTATGAAGTTTCAAATATGGTAGACTATCTATGATTCGATTTTGGAAGCATTTGATTCCTTGGTATGTCCTAAACAATTCCTTGAGTGCCCGAATTTCTACCATTAAGATGTGCTAGCGGAAAACGAAAAAAACAGACTTTGAGACACTGTATCTCAAAAACTAGAAATGAGAACCAAAAACAGTTTGGAATGTGCCAGTATTTCTTGATGGAGATACCTCCCAACGCTTAACATCCTTTATAGCTCTACTTTCATCGTATGCTGTAAGCCAAATCATGTTTTTACGAGGGCGGTATCCTTAATTAATGAATATATATGTATAGTCTACTTCCGAAAACCGGGGCACCTCGGGACCAAAGCTGGGCGCATCGGTTTTAGGGAGTGCCCCGGTTTTCGAGTGATTAGGTGTACTGTATCAAGTTAGTATAGCTTGTGATAAAAACAAAGCATTTTAAGAGAAATAATCTTCGGTCCGTGTAAACTGTATCCTCAATCAATATGCTATAGTAAGACCACTCTAAAAAGTGACACGGCTCTCACATACCCACCGAACCTGTCGTTTCGTCCTTGTATAGTACATACGTATTACATTGATGACAGCAAAAATGTTTACTTTGACTCTAATTCATCGTGGCACCCAAACCCATAAATGCTGCGTAACAACTCTTCATCATTAAGCGTATACAAATGGAATGTTTTAAACTAAAAACATAATTTTGCAAAGAAAAATATCATCCAAACTCGCCCCGGTTTTCGGAAGTGGACTGTATAGATATATATACATGGCCGACGCCTTGTTTTATCGGCAGTGGGTGTCGTAAGAGCTTGCTTGCGCTGCGCGGCTGGCGGAGACTCTGTGGGCGCCTGGGGTCACATTGATTAATTATAAGGGAGATAACATCTCTAAATACGTCTGTCCTACTGTTATAATCGATATCGCACGAAAAATTACCAAATTTGTCAATTTTAAACATTTTGATGCGTAATGATGACGTCATAACAGAGTGATGAGCAATCTTTTTTTGATGATAGTTGCTTTATAGGTCAGATATATTAATATGCACATTCTATTAAAATTTCAGCCTTCTATCGCCTAAAATGGCTGAGTTATGTCGAAAAACTGAAATTTCTAATTATAAAAAAGTTAACAATGACGTCATAATTCTATGATGAGTCGACATTTTGGTCTGAACTCAGAACTTACTGGAGCCAAGCCAAAAGACCCCCACATGCCAAAAATCAGCTTTCTGTGCCTAGCAGTTTCTTCAATCAATACGTTACAGAGAAATATATATATACAGTCGACTCTCGTTAATACGAACATGGATAAGGAATACAATTGGATAAGAAGTACAAGTTTTGATTCCCCAACCTAATATATGGCAAAATATATACAAACGAACTCCGGTTAACACGAACACGGATAAGACGAAATATCGGATAATAAGTACGATTTGTGGGTCCCCTTCAGTGCGTTTTCAATACTAAATACATCGGTTAATACGAACACGGATAATACGAACAGGTGTGTGCCTACGAGCACTTTGAATATGGTACGTAGTATGATGTACGTAGATAGATACTAGACAGATATTTCTCAATGAAAATACAGTCGAATCTCGTTAATACAACATGGATAATGAGTACAATTTCATACTCTCACGTAGTTATCACTATGTATATTAAGTATATACGTACTTCGGTTAATACGTACTCCGGATAAGGAGTACAAATCTCCACGGTCCCTTGGTGTACGTGTTAACGAGAGTCGACTGTATACACAAATAAACATTAATCGAGTTCTAATAGTAAGGATATACTCTAACCCAGGGGTGCTCAAACTTTTAAATCTACGGGCCACTTTAAAAATTAGGCTCCACTTTACGGGCCACAAATCATAGATCGCCTCTGGCTTTAGTTTAATCAATTTTCAAGCTATACATTTGTAGAGTATCTAAAATTATTTCTATATGGTGTTTAGAAAAAAACAATTATTATCTGTGACGATTGAAGCACGTCAATCTACTGTATATATATGAATAATGAAAACAAGCGAATTATCGGCGGGCCATAGTTTGAGCACCCTTGTTCTAACCGGACAAAAGTATTTGAAATCCTTATTATTTTCCATCATAATTAGTCATAAAGTGGGTCTATTCATGGAGAGAAGGGTAATCAAACTGTGACAGATACTGGAATTTCGATTTCAAATTCATATTCTACACATTCGAATTACTCAGGTTTGAAGCCTTCTATTGCCATATTCATTCATAAGTTGAATTATTATCAATCTATGTCACTTTGTGCCACTTTTCACTCCCATTAACATTATACATGATGACGAGGAGTGGCACAAAGTGGCACAGTTCGATGCATCTTAGCCTTGGAAATGAATACATCAATAGAAGGCATCTAACCTGAGTAACTCGAAGGTGTAGAATATGAATTTGAAATCGAAATTACAATATCTGTAACAGTTTGATTACATTTTCCTCATGAATAGACCCACTTTATAACTATTTATGATGGATAATAGTAAGAATTTCAAATACTTTTGTCCGATTAGAGTATATATACAGTACCCGGACAAAAGTTTTCGACCACCACTGAAACCTCCATACAAATAGTAGTAAAGTGGATCTACTCATTAAGAAATATGTACTCAAACTGTAAGAGATACTTTAGAGGTTGAGAATTTTCTACATGAGAATAAGTAATTGAGTTGAAACTATCAATTATGAGTAATTAGAATATGTAGATTACGAATTTGAAAAAATAAATAGAGTATTTTTACTGTTTGAGTACGTATTCCTTTTTTGAAGAGATCCAATTTACTACTATTTGTATGGAAGTTTTCGTGGTAGTCGAATACTTTTGTCCGGGTAGTGTATATATATATATATAATCATAGGCGCCAAGTGTGAGTACCTGGGGGGGCGGCCCCCCCCAGGTTTGGAGCCTGTGGGGGGGGGCAGTGGTGCTGGGCAATGGAGCAGTGGAGGAAGCTGTGGTATGGCAGGACTCCACACAAACTTATAGGTTACAACTAAACCCCAATATTATGTTAATTAAGTCTATGTATATCCCAAAAAATATATATCCCAATTACATTTTTATTCCACTATAGTCCGAGATTTTATTTTCCCTAGGTAACAACAATAGCTGTATATCGATATTTGAGCATCTAAGATTTAAAGATTTTCTGGGGGGCAAGCCCCAGACCCCCCTTACCGTCGCTCACTCTTGGCCTCCCCCAAGTTTTATTCTATTTTCCAATACTTAATATATCTACTGTTTTCGTATTACAACTGACGATCGAAGTAATCCAGCTAAAAAGTAATCCAAATAGAAAGAGGAGTCCACTTTTTTCCTTAAGTATACATAATTTTTTTGTTTTGATAAATATCATAATAATATATCAAATAATTTCACCTTCAGTTCCAATTTATTGTCGTTTGATCAGTTGCTCTAGAACGCGAGTAATCGCAAATGCATTATATTGAAAACGTTAAACTAGGAAAAGAATAGCAGCTAAATGAGTGAAGGATATTTATAGACTGAATGAACAAAGAGGCCATACTATCAAAAGAAAATGTTCAAATGCTATTGTGATAAGCAGGCAACAATGGATTAATAGTGTAGAAGTTAGAAAACTGAACTTAAATATTATTAATAGAGAGAACATATAACATCGATTAAAAGAATCGCAGTGAGCATGAATAGAATAAAAATCATAATAAGATATTTGGGATTCAACAATCTTAGCAACAGTTTAATTTGATAGTGTACATTTTATGCAGCATTCGAAGAGGAAAAAACTTTTCTTTTTTCTGATAGGAGTGCAAAAAATTCAAATCTAGTTACATTATAAGACCTGTTGCATTGATTCGTGAGATACTTATACTATATAACCATGGATGGTTTAGTAGCGTAGAATCGTGAGATTTTACGTTTACTCAAATCGCCTCATGGTTCAATCGATTTCATCATAACTTGATAACCACCGTCACCAAATTGTGGCACGCGACACAATTTACTATGGTAAACCCCATATGGACCATGAATCCAAAATAAAATTCCATGGTCCATATGAGTTTTACCAGTAAATTATGTCGCATGCCACTAAATTGTGTCGAGTACCATCAAATTGTGTCGCATGACAACAATCCATTGTTATGTAGTATAAGAATATCATGGATCTACGATCTCACGGATCTACGCAACAGACCTAAATTTTACAAAAATAAACTGCCCGGTCAAAAGTATTTGAACATTATTTACACAATAAATGCTTTAGAATGGATATATATTATTGGGGGATTATTCATTACGACAGCAACTTAATACCAGATTCAAGTTTATAATCTACACACTGGAATAACATAATTTAGAAATTTTCTACCAATTATTTTGAAGCTAAAATTATTGGTGTAAATACTGTAATATCAAGGTTTCATAAGGAGGGTTGAGTGGCTCAAATTCTACCCCCTCCAATTTTCATGCCCCAGAATTTCCCTCCTACATGCAAATATTGTATGAAACACTGAATATGTAGTAATTACTAAACTAGAAATAGCAAGTATTCTTTATAAGTAATACATCTTAAATATTAAAACGGTAGGATTTAATCCCCTCTGGTCACTTAATAGAGCTGTATCATCGGTCCTAAATTTTGGTTTGCTTCTTTTGTTTGAAAGTCTGGCAGACAAACTAGCCTCTTGGTTCTATCAGCAATGTCCACTGAGTTCAAATTTGTTAATACTTGTACGTATAAACACTTTGTAAATATCAATTTGGGAAAACAACAACATACGTTATAACAGCTAGGCATATTGGTCATATCAGTACAAAAGTAATTCAATAAATGAGGATTAATCTGTTCAATTTCTATGAATTCAAATAAATCAGAAATTTATGCATCATCAATAAATCTTTTCATCATTCAATCAGGTATCATGAGATCTAATCATCACAAATCAAAACACATCGCTGAAACTTGAATCTTTCACTTAAACCCTCAAAAGCCCTTTCGTGGGCTGTGGGATGTCAAAATTGTTAGATGGAGCAACAATCTGCAAAAAGTAGATGTTCTTGTAAAATTTCCATCCTACATTCTTTTCTAGAAGCATAACTCAACAGATTTTCATGCTATCTCTATTCTTCTTTATTGTCTCAGCTTTCATCTCAGCTGTAGGTTGAGATGAAAGCTGAGACAATTCTGTGTCGGTTCTCCTCAGAGAATCAAAATAGTATGACTGAATTATTCTCTGAGAAAGAATAAGTTCGAAATTTTACAAAAAGATCTCTTTGCGGTTGTTGCCTCATGTTACAATTTTAAAAACTCAAAAGCAGGGTTGGATCCAGCCCTGGATCTCAGAGGGGGATAAGAAAGTGAAAATATTTCAGGAGGATGCTAGCCCCTCTTAGCGGGGTTGCTACTGAAGTGTTGGTTAGACTTCCGAACCTCAGATGGGGTAAAAGAGGTAAACATATTTTCAGGGGGGCTAACCACCACTGAGAGGGTAGTTAGAGGGGAGCTGCATTAGCTCTAATTGTTATGTTGTCGATAGCTCGAATTTAGCATGTTGTCGATAGCTCGACTCTGTTTTTAAGTATGTTGTCGATAGCTCGACTCCGTTTTTGTGTATGTTGTCGATAGCTCGACCCGTTTTTGTGTATGTTGTCGATAGCTCGACTCCGTCTTTGTGTATGTTGTCGATAGTTCGACTCCGTTTTTTAATACCTTTTGAATTTTGATGACAACAAGGATTTGGGTTGGGAATGCGCCAAATCGGTTTGAAAAACAGTCGCATTTGAAAGAGAAAATATTTCCAATCTAATTTACATAAAATGCAACTAGCCATAACAAATTATTTACTGAGCTAAAAAATTGGCATCTTTTCTAACCTCGGCCGCTTATTCAGAAAAAGTAGCCTTCAAAAATCTGCGACCATGTAATTAATCCTTACTATTAAAACTCGATTATTGTGTATGTGTATATATATCTGTAACGAATTGATTGAAGAAACTGCCGGTCATAGAAAGCTGATTTTTGAGTATTTTGGCTATAGCTCCAGTAAGTTCTGAGCTCAGAGCAAAATGTCGACTCATCATGGAATTATGCCGTCATTGTCACATTTTTAAAAGTTAAGCAACACAGTTATTCGAGCATAACTCAGCCATTATAGGAGATAGAAGGCTGAAATTTTAAAAAATCTGTATACTAACATACCTCACATATAATGCAACTATCATCAAAAAATGATGACTCATCACTTTGTTATGACGTCATCATTACTCATCAAAATTTTAAAAATTGATAAATTTGGTGATTTTTCGTGCGATATCGATTATAACAGTAGGACAGATGTATTTAGAGATGTTATCCCCTTTATAATTAACCAATGTGACCTCAGGCGACCGAAGGGAGCCTCCGGTACATAGGAGGGTAAACGGATGTTTCGCCGCTGATATCTCTCCAAATGGATTATAAACTGTTGGGAAACATGAATCCTTCTTATTAAAACTCGATTAATGTATATATATATATATATATATATATATATATATATATATATATATATATATATATATATATACAGTGGAACCTGTATATAACGGCCACCCAAGGGACTGAACAAAATTGGCCGTTATACACAGGTGGCCGTTATATACAGGTGATTGTCTTAATTCCCAAAAGGTATCAACGTAGTGGAATAAATATAAGTTTTTAGAAATCCATTACTTGAAGTAATAATATGAAACTTGTTTATCGTTCGTAACAGGTCCTGTAAAAAACACATAAAAAGGTAAAAAAGGAATTTCAGTTTTTCGGCTATAACTCAGCCATTTTAGGTGATAGAAGGCTGAAATTTTAATAGAATGTGTAGATTAGTATATCTCAAATTAGATCCATATCATCAAAAAATGATGACTCATCACTCTCCTATGGTGTCATCATTACGCGTTAAAAAAAGACAAATTTTTAAATTTGGTGATTTTTCGAGTGATATCGATTATAACATTAAGACAGACGTGTTTAGGGATATTATCTACATTATAATTAATCATTGTGAGCCTAGGCGCCAAAGGGCGCCTCCGGCGGAGACAAAATGTCCACCAGCCGCGCACCGCATGCAAGCGAAGCGCGCTTGTTTGTTCTAAAGTTGAATAGAATTAATAGAAGGGTGAGAGTGAACATTTTGGAGAGTATTATGCACAGGAACAAAAAGAAAGTGGGTATTTTCGTTTTGAAATAATACCAAATGGCCTGCGAGAGTGGTATTTTAATCCATGAGGGGGTGGGTGACTGCCATTTATTATTTGTTAGAATGAATGGGAGAATGAAAGTGAGGATTCAATAATTTCATTCAAAGAAATATCGGCGACGACGAAATATCCAACGACAAAGCATCCGCCATTCTCTTGGTAGGCTTTATGGTATAGAATTCCAAATTCTAGCATTATCCCTGGGTAAAATATATATTTTTCACAATTTCCTAATTTTGACCTCACCGGCCTAGTTTAAGCATGAAAAATAACTCCTATATGGAAAAACCCCAGATTAAACATCTAATCATAATTTACTTCTCCAAATTTTACCATACAAATAGTTATTATAGGTCATTTAATTTGTTAAAGATATCTTAATTTAACTTCGAATTCTTCACATTTGAATTACTTATTGTATAATCTTTCCACTCGATTAATCTCCCACAAGGTTAAATATTTTCAAATTGTGCCACCTCGTACCGCCAATGCCAACATATACAATGGTGATAACTCGTGATATGTGCCCTAGGGTAGCAAATGCTGAAAATACTTAATCTTGAAGGATAGTAATTAATTTGAAAGCTTACAAAGTGAGTAATTTGAATGTAAGGGAAACGAATTTAAGCGAGATTTATAGGGTGTCCCAAAAGTTCTGCAACAACTAATTTTACTTTGTTAATTTGACTAAGATCACTTGATTGTATTCCAAATTAGCCTCCATAAATGAAATCTAACACCCTTCTAGCATAGAAATGAGCTCAACCTATTACGCAAAAAACATTTCTTATAAAATTATGAATAATTACATACCAATTACTCCAAAATTTGGAGCTCAAAAATGTAAAGTTTGAAGATCACTATTTTTCTGATGAAATATTACATTAATCACTTCTATATTCTGTAATTGATTCATAATACTAAAATAACATTATTACTTTTGATTTATGTAACGGAAATCTTCTATAAGAACGCGAGTATTTTAAGTATAGACGTCAAATGTACCATGGATATGAGTTTTTTTATTGAGATAAAAAATATTCTTTACTAGACAACGATATATATGATCCAGCATTGCAAATAAATTGAGAAAAGCAGGCCATTGGGAATGCAAAATAATTAAGATAATCCTCCCTATTTTTTGATTGAAAATAGGTATCGGATATTCGATCTATTTATCTATGTATTAATGCATCAGCAACATTTGTTGCAGAACTTTTGGGACACCCTGTAGTGTATCTGTTACTGATAAGATGTTATTGACTTCACAAATTGATTAGTATAATAACAATTTGATGGAAAATATTGGAGTGTACGAATACTTTTGTCCAAGGAGTGTATATGTTAGAACAAATTTGCGAAATCAACAATTATGCATAATTGTCGCCAATTATGCATAATTGTTCATTTTACAACAATTATGCATAATTGTTCATCTAATGTAACAATTATGCATAATTGTTCATTTTACGACAATTATGCATAATTGTTCATCTAATATAACAATTATGCATAATTGTCATCCTGACTCGCGCATTCTGCCTGTCAGCTATCTGTAGCTACCTTAATGTTAGTAAAGACCTACAGCGTAGCTCCAAGTGTCATAATAAGTTTGACTGACCGTCGGAAGAGAAATTTTGGAATTTCGTGTGTTAGACTGAGCCTTACTTGGCTCCATACGGTTATGCTTGTTGTGTTATAGTGAAATTATAGTTATCTATGTGACAGACTGACTGTGTAGTGTGTAGTGTGTACATATACGTATATACTATACAATGGCTGAAGGCTGAGCTCTGGTCCCGAGGTGCCCCGGTTTTCGGGGAGTGGACTGTACTACCAATTATTTATTTGTTCAATAAATTGGTTTTTCTTTGGAACTCAGTAGCACCATTAATAATTATGCATAATTGTTGCTTCCATTTTTAACAATTATGTAAAACTGTTCATTTCACAACAATTATGCATAATTGTTGCTTCCATTATTAACAATTATGTAAAACTGTTCATTTCACAACAATTGTGCATAATTGTTGCTTACATTTTAAACAATTATGTAAAACTGTTCATTTCACAACAATTATGCATAATTGTCGACAATTATGCATAATTGTTGATTTCGCAAATTTGTTCTAACATATATATATATATATATATATATACGAGGGGTGGATGAAATGTTTTGAGCCTAACTATGTTGCTTTTCTGGAAAGATTTCTTTAGGCATTTATTTTTCGACGTAGTCCCCTTGACGGTTCACACACTTTTGCCAGCGGTGTTTCAGCGCCTGGATCCCTGCTTTGTAAAAGATTTCCTCTTGATCGTCAAAAAAGTCCCCGACGGCGGACATCACCTCACCTCAAAATGCCTACCAGCCAAATGTTTCTTCATGTTTGGGAAGAGATGGAAGTCCGATGGTGCCAAATCGGGAGAGTATGGTGGGTGCTGAATGAGGTCGAAGCCACAGTCATGGATAGTAGCCATTGCAATGGCGGCCTTGTGAGAAGGTGCATTGTCCTGGTGGAACAAGACACCCCTCGTATATATATAAACATTAATCGTTCTAATAGTAAGGATTTGTATGTATAATAAGATAACATTGATGTTCCCAAGGCGAAATATTGTTCCACAGGCTCATTGCAGGGGATCATCTTACGAGGTTCCGCCAAAAATCGCCGAGTTTTGAATAAAATTTTAACCAATATATATGCTTTCAAATTTATTGTTATATTCGTACTCAGCATTCAATTTCCAGTCTTTTGATGGGTATATTCACCATATTTAGAGAAATTTATTTTGGAAATTCTCTAGCAACGGGAGGAAATTTAGAAAATAAGGGGATAATTTGGAATTAGTATAGTACACTGCCTGATCATAAGTATTCGAACACCATATTGATTTACATCATAAATAATACTAAAATGGGTCTACTCATGGAGGCCAATTCATTCAAACGACGGCAACCACTGAAAATCTGATATCAAATTTGATGTCTACACACTAGAATTACTCTGTTTAGAAGTTGTCCATTGATGCCTCAAAGTAAATATATCGTTTGTGCCATCTTGATCCACTTGCTCTTATTTTATATAATGGTCATGGCAAGTGGAAAGTGGTACAGGGTGACACCGTTGGTAGGAATTGCGCTTTAGAAAGGATTAATATATGGAAAGCTTCTAAACCGAGTAATTCGAGTGTGCAGATTTCGAATTTGATGTTATATCTTCAGTAACTGTCGTGGTTTGAATGAATTGACCTCCATGGGTAGACCCATTTTAGTACTATTTATGATGCAAAGCAATATGGTGTTCGAATACTCATGGCCAGCTAGTGTAGGAAGATGATTTCTCAAGCACCAAGTGATATATATAATTCTAACTATCTTGTGATAAGGCCTCACAGTAACTTCTAGGGATGCGGTAGAAGATGGTTGAACTAATACATGAGCTGCCTTAAATCATTAACAAAGCACAATAGAGCTTAGGAATGTATTACAAGCATATATAAATAATGGTGTCAAAGTACCCATATCCGTTGTCATAATTTAGACTAGTCACCATATTATTGCGCAATATGTTATATTTGTGACAAATTTGGTGATTTTCAGAGGTCGTTTAAGGACACTTCTAAGTGTTTTTATTATAAAATGTTTCGCATTGAACTGAGATGTAAATGGGGTTAATACGAAAAATTTGGAATTTTTTCATGAAATGTTTATAGATTCCAGTGTTGCTATGTAAACGTTTTGGTCAGTTGGGGTTATATCTTGAAAGTCGCGATAGCTAGACATTCAAATGTAATTCCATTTGATAGCCAATATACTATTTCCTATTTGCGTTTTTTAGATTTTTAGTGACAAGCACCGCATTTGCTCGCCCATGGCGACTTCGACAGCCTGCACAGCTCCTGGTTCACTCGCTCTTCCGATTGGATGTTGATTTCTTCTCCCCATTGAGGAAGTAGCCGCCTTCGTCTTGCTTTGCCGGTAGAGTGGCTTCTCCAGTATCAATGTTTTGCTCACAAATCGTGATTCTGCCGGGGTTGTCGTTGAACAAAACTTTAAACTGTTCAAGCAATATAATTAACCAAGTTCATTGTTGCTTGCTCTTGCATCTCAATCTTGACCCGGCCCAGCGTAATACTCCCCTTTCCCAGAGTCAAACGTAATGCATCCTAACACCTTGAGGAACTTCCTACTAGACTAATTCCAAATTACCTTTCAATAATTTTATTCCGTTGCTAGAGAATCCCAAAATGCTTGTGCTGCGAAGCTGGCTGAACAAAGTGTCTGCCAGAGGCGTCCTTTGGACGCCTAAGCTCACATTTATTAATTATAAGGTAGTTAACATCTCTAAATACGTCTGTCTTACTGATATAATTGGAATCACTCGAAAAATCACAATTTTTTTCAATTGATGATGCGTATTGATGAAGTCATAACAGAGTGATGAGTCATCATTTTTGATGAAAGTTTCATCACATTTGAGATATATTAATATACACATTATATTAAACATTTCAGCCTTCTATCATCTAAAATGGCTGAGTTATAGTCGAAAAACATTTCTAATTATCAAAAAAGTGCAAAGAAGTCGTAATTCCATGATGACTCGACATCTTCGCCTCAGGTCAGAACTATGTGGAGCCATAGCCAAAAGAATCCCACATACCAAAAATCAGCTTTCTGTGCCAGGCAGTTTATTCAATCAATTCGTTAAAGATATATATATCCTAACTAATAAAACTCGATTAATGTTTGTGGACGTATACGTATATATCTGCAAAGAATTAATTGAAGATTTTAGGTGATAAAAGGCTAAAATTTTAATAGAATGTATATACGTATTAATATTCTTCACATATGATACAACTATCATCAAAAATGATGACTCACCACTCTGTTATGACGTCATTATTACTCATCAAAAATTTAAAAATTGACAAATTTAATGGTTTTTTTAGTGATATCGAATAGTAAGACAGACATATTTAGAGATGTTATCTCCCTTAAAATTAATCAATGTGAGCCCAGGCACCCTTTGGGCGCTCCGGCGGATACAAAGTGTCCGCCAGTCGCGCAGTCCAAGCAAGCGAAGCGCGCTTGTAACTAATTATGATGGAAAATAGAAGGATTTCAAATACTTCTAATTGATTAGTGTATGTAACGAATTGATTGAAGAAACTGCCATGCACATAAAGCTGATTTTTGGCATGTTGAAGTATTTTGGCTATGGCTCCACTAAGTTCTGACCTCAGACGAAAATAACAACTCATCATGGAATTATGACGTCATTGTCGCTTTTTCATAATTAGAAATGTTAGTTTTTCCATCATAAAATCAACCATTTTTGTTGATAAAAGCCTGAACTTTTAATAGAATGTGTATATTGAAGTATCTCAAATATGATAAAGCTTTCATCAAAAAAATGATGACGAATCACTCTGTTATGATGTCATCATTATGCATCAAAAAATTGTAAAATCACAAACTTTTTGATTTTTCCAGTGATGTAGACATGTAGACCAGGGGCGGTCCCAGGGGGGGGGGGGGGCATCCGGGGCATTTGCCCCGAGTTTGATTCTGCGGCCCCGGATTTCATTCAAACACCTAAGCCAAAATCATATTAAGGCCCCCGGATTTTTTTTCTTTGGCCCCGACTCGCCCCGGTTTGGAAAATTTCTGTGACCGCCCCTGATGTAGACTACTTTATAATTAATCTATGTGAGCCCAGGCAGCACAGGCAGCGAAAGCAAGCGAAGCGCTTTTATTATAATTAAAACACAAAACAGATCAGATTAATTTTTGATCAAATCTCCTAAGATGTTAACTGAAGAATAAGAAGTGATCTCGAGCTTCCTTACTAAAGATGTGCATCCCACATTTGTTCTTGAATCCAAGAAGAAGACGTGTCGAAAGAGGAAATTTAAGGTTGGTGTTTTCCACTGGAAAATTGTTTCTTACTAAAAATGTGCCCAAATTGCTTTTTTATCATTTTTAGATTCATATAGGGGCTCTAAACATTAAACATCAATTCCGATTTTTATAACTCCAGCCCCAATATTTCGCCACTTTGAGCAACTTGTATCACCTGGTGTCGCTCTGAAAACGACACATTTTAAATGCGAAATGTCCCACAGCTATAACTTCTTTTAACAGTGCCAGATCATCTTTTTAATGCTGTATTCATGCTCAGCACTAGATTTCCAGCAATTTAATAAATATATTGACCATATTTGGAAACATTTTTGTTTGATCGTGCCTAGCAACGGCCAGGAATTTTTTCACATTCCTGGCCGTTGCTAGGAACAGGCAACCAAAATATTCTAAAAATATGGTCAATATATATATATCAATAGCTGGAAATTTAGTGCTGAGCTGAATTCATGCTCAGCTAAAATAAACTAAAGCAAGGTTGAAACCGCTTCAACCAAATACCATTTTAACCGAATAATGGTCAGACCAAATAATTTGGTTAACCGAATAATGGTCAAACCGAATAATTTGGTTAACCGAATAATGGCCCAACCGAATAATTTGGTCAACCGAATAATTTGGTTAACCGAATAATTTGGTTAACCGAATAATTTGGTCAACCGAATATTTGGTCAACCGAATAATTTGGTTAACCAAATAATACTTGATTATATTTTTGCACAAATTTTTATCTATTATATAAATATTTATACAAAAATATAATCAAGTATAAGTAGGTCTATTAGATTTATTTGTGTTCGGACCACCTCATGTAAGAACGTGTTATTGTATTGGGAAAGCATGCAAATTATTTGTTTGACCAAATATTCGGTTGACCAAATTATTCGGTTGACCAAATATTCGGTTGACCAAATTATTCGGTTGACCAAATATTCGGTTGACCAAATTATTTGGTTGCCAAATATTCGGTTGACCAAATTATTTGGTTCCCAACCGAATACCAAATAATGATATTTGGTTACAAATCAAATATCAATTATTTGCAAATAATATTTGGTTAATTAAACCGAATAATCAACTATTCGGTTTCAACCCTGAAATAAAGGCATAGTCAAATAAAGTTATAGATACGGACATAGTATTCTATACATAAGGCAATGGCAGTCACCAAAAAACTAGTACCATGGATTGCTTAGTATATTCAATCCTAAAACCGCTAAATTAATACTGTTATTATCAACTATATAATTATTACATATTTTATGTTCATGGATTGATTAAATATTTATTTTGAAAATATTATGTAACCACCATATTTATATTTACTTCGCATACAACACTAGTGTATTACACTTGTATTGTTTTATTGTATATCATTTCTATTACTCATTTATAATGCCTCAATTGACAACACTAATTGCATGAGTTAATATTTGGACGAGATGTCTTGTGTCGCGCCTGGCTTTACTTCCAATTACAGAGGAGTATAACACTCCATGAAGTTTTTTTAACTTTCCAAAAGATGGTGCTCTTCGCGAAAATGGTATCGAGCCATTCCAAGACCTGTGAAGACTACCAAAACAACAAGATTCCAAAGGTGAGTGGTTTCTTAAGACTTAAGTAATGTAATTATTCTAGAATCATGCATATATACTCAAGTTTGTTAGAAACAAATGACTGAATTTAAAAGATTATGAAAAAGTGTTTACCTTTCCTTGTTACTCCAGAAACATGTGCATAAGAACCATATTGAAATTCATCAATGATGTTTGAAAAATGTTCAATGTGAATTGGGTAGGGAAGAATATAGTCATTTTAACGATGATGTTTCTCCACCCTTATCAGAAATTTTAAACTTTATTCTGGCTCTTCCCATACTATTCTTGTTCATTTGGCATGTGCTACTATGGAACTAGAACATTGTATACTTGAGGCATTTTGCACATGTATTACGTCACGGTTTGACATTCTACCAAAGCTTTTTTTCACTGTATAAACTGTTCATTATCTACAAGTAATCTAGCTAAGATCTCTATATAATGCACTACAGTAGTATTGAAACATGATAATAGTAAACTAAACTTGCTAAATTCAAGGACTAATTTAATAATACTTGTATTATTTGTTTATTTACTTGTAGTTAACTTCATCATGCTGTAGGGGTCCGAAATATGTGACTATATCCTATTGGAAGGCCAGAGTGTGTGATTGTTCCCTTATGACGCCTCAAGTCAAGTCTGTCTCTCAAGCGAAGCCAAGTCTATCTCAAGCTAAGTCAAGTCTGTCTCTCAAGCTAAGCTAAGCCTGTCTCAAGCTAAGTCAAGTCTGTCTCTCAAACTAAGTCAAGTTTGTCTCTCAAGCTAAGCTAAGCCTGTCTCAAGCTAAGTCAAGTCTGTCTCCAAGCTAAGTCAAGTCTGTTTCTCAAACTAAGTCAAGTCTGTCTCTCAAACTAAGTCAAGTCATTTTTGGAAGTTAAGTACTACTATAAGTTGTTGATTAAAGATGTTTGCTGTTATTTAATATTAAGATACAGTAAAATCTAATGGAAATCAAGCCCCTTACCAAAGAAAATTGCTTTGTAGCCTGTTTTTAGCACTCAAAAAAATCAATTTTACAAAGGAGGAATCTTTAGTTACAAAGGTCGTAGAGTAAAAAACTCGACGGTTTTTCGATATTCTACTCAGATTTTCGATATTCTACTACTTTAGAAAAACGTTAAAATATTTTCCCTTACGAAAATCTGCTTCTAAATTTTGTAGCAACGAAATTGGAAAGAAAAAATTAATTGAGTTAAAATTGAAATTCTATTCCTATTATTTTCTTTATTCAACCATTTCGTGCAAGAATAATTGATTAAAAGAGACATAAGGCATTGAAGATTCTTTGAATGTCCTCTATAAATTAGGTGATTTGAGAAAAAAAATAATTTTTTCTTGCTTCTTGAGCTCCCGAAAAGTGTATTTTTGCAGATAACTCATCGAGAACAGTTTCCACAAAAAATTCAGGAGAAAATAATGAAAACTTTTTGAGTTAGTTCTGGGAGGAAACACCAACCTTAATCCATGAGGATAGGGAATCACGATAGACGAAAACGAAGACGAAAATAAATAATTCTTGATCTGTGCCCCAGGATCCATTACGATCTATTTTGCTCTTCTGTAAATATTGTTCGATTGAACAGCAAACTCCGCCTAACAGTATGTCATTTTGTGTGTAACAATACTTAGTGCATTCTTCTCTATATCTTCCTATCATATTTGAACCATTATTTCTCTGATTTCTTGGTGATAATGATCGCTCCCAGTTTTAACATATGATATTAACCGGAATAAACAATTTCCCTCAGGAGAAATCCTTTTTTCTTTCGAAGGCCTTAACGCGAATTTTTATCCGCTGATTCATTCTCGTAAATATACCACACGCATGTTAACTGTAAGAATTTACACTTTTCTCTCTACCAAATTGATTAACTGGAGAGAAGTCACCGTGATCATAATACGTAACTTCTTGCATTGTAATATCAAGCGGAGAAGAATCACCTGAAACTTCACTATTGATACAACTAACGATAACAGGTGCTGAGGTATTCATCTTCTTTGAAGACGACTGGTCTTTCTTAAGAATAATCGATTTTGTCTGCTTTTCAATAATTGGATTTCGTTTAATACCTAAAATCTTACCTACTGGTTTTAAAATTTGGGCCTTTTTAGTGGATTTGCTACCATTTTTTCATTATTTGTTATATTCTGCGTAAGCGTAAGTGCTAGGACATCTTTCCGAAAGACATCTTGCCGAAAGGACATCTCGCTGAAGTACATTGTGTCGAAAGCCATTGAATATCAAATTGTAATAATCATAATGAACAACTAAGTGTCGCATTAACTAGTTCATAATTGGAATAAGTTTATTATAAGAGTTAAGAAGTAATAACAAGAAAAAGAAATATTAGAAAGATAAGTTTTGTGATATGCCGCGCGGATATTCTAGATGTGGAATGTATATATTTTCATCAACCAACTTCTCTACACGCTTGTTTAATTGGAGGTACTCCTTCTTTGATTGGGGCAGTTGATGTCCGCTTCTTTCCAGCGTAATTTCACTATTACTCTGTTCCATAATAATTTTTATTTGTTTGGAGACAGAAGGATGAGTTGTATTTATTCTAATATCGAAATCCCTATGCCAACCCTCTACAGAATTATTCGTCCGTGGAAGCGTTCGTTCCATAGTTCGATTGAGAATAAAGGGCGACGTCTTCCATGATGTTCTAAACCGATCCATGTCTTCTCAAAATAATGGAGAAAATCGTCATCAACTAGCTCATCAGATAGTGAATCGATAAGTTCTTCATAACTTGCAATTACATCAATAGCCGGAAGAAACGCTAAGGCCCGAAATTGCTTCATAATCACTGCAAATTCGTCTTCATTTTGATAGCGATGTTGAAATCCGAGGCCCCGGATTTGTCTCCAAATCGCTTGTCTAAAGTGAAAAAAGCATCCCTGAAGTTCAGCTGTTGGGAAATTCTCTTTTAGGGCGTTTAGACTAGCTCTTTCAAAATCAATCATAAGAGTTTCAGGCTGTAATGATGGATTACGCTCCTTCAGGGTAGAGAAAATTTTACTGTACGTAAATTCTGTTTTATATTTGGCGATGTACTGATTCGTTTGCTCTATGTGTTTTCATACGACTATTGCATAAGCCTCTCTTCTAGCAACGCCAATAGGTCGAATCCTTTGAGTCTTTATCCTTGACATATATGTAACCATCATATATTAACTTTTTTCTTCTGAAAATTGTTGAAGTTAGTTCCATATTTGGATAATATTTAGTCAAATAATTACGAGCTATTTATGGGGTTTTAAACTGGTTTATTGTTTGTTTATAAACAACATTACAATTCATTTATTCTTTATTCCGTCAAATTAATTAGTTATTTTTAAACACTCTTGCTCTGATTCATTATGTTTTTGCTTGATACTGTACTTGCCTGATTCTCATTGTAATAATAAGTAATCATTAAACCACATGCATTCGGCAAGATGTCTTTCGGCAAAATGTCCTTTCGGCAAGATGTCTTTCTGCAAAATGTCTTTCAACAAGATGCCTTTCAGCAAGGTGGGCGGACACGCTTCACTTTTCCTAAGTAGTTGGTGTAGATAATAAATTTTGGGGGCGAAAATACTCGCCTCCTTCAGATATTATTGGGGGGGGCGAAAACAAAACAGACCTCGTCCCTTCTAGAAATTATTGGGGGGACAATCGCCCCCCTTGCCCCCGAGGATCGCCGCCTATGGTTACAATTATATCCTGCCACATATCATCAGTGAATCGCTGCTTTTCCATGTATTGTGACTTTACCTTCTGTATAACTTCTTGTGAATGTAATTAATTCAAATTTCCATGCTTGCAACTGTTAAATCTTGTGAATTTTTAAAGAGATCATAATGGTAATTTATTGCAGAACTGCAAGTTATCTTTTTTCCTAATTCTTCTCGTTGATCATCTGATACATTGCGACTATGTGCAGTTATATGATCAAAATGTTCATTTGAAAGATTACCTTCAGCTAATACTTCCACAGATACTATTAAATTTACATATCACTTGTGCTGTTATAAAATGACAATTCCGAGATTCAGAATCCTTACTATTAAAACTCGATTAATGTATATATATATATGTAACGAATTGATTGAAGAAACTGCCAGGCGTAGAAGGCTGATTTTTGGCATGTGGGAGTCTTTTGGCTATGGCTCCACGAAGTTCTGAGCTCAGACGAAAATGTCGACTCATCACGGAATTATGACGTCATTGTCATATTTTTAAAAGTTAACCAATAAAGTTATTCGAGCATAACTCAGCCATTATAGGAGATAGAAGGCTTAAATTTTAATAGAATATGTATATTAATATATCTCACATATGACCGAACTATTATCAAAAATGATGACTCATCACTCTATTATGACGTCATCATTACGCATCCAAATTTTAAAAATTGACAAATTTGGTGATTTTTCGTGCGATATCGATTATGAGAGTATGACAGGCGTATTTAGGGATGTTATCTACCCTTATAATTAATCAATGGTGACCACAGGCGCCCAAAGGGCGCCTCCGGCGGACACAAAGTGTCCGCCAGCCGCGCAGCGCAAGCAAGCGAAGCGCGCTTGTAGCTAATAATTCGCTGATATAAAAATTTGATGACACAGTAAGGGAGTAAACACGAAAGTTTCTGATTAAAAGTATATGTCTAATTAGGAACTAATTTGTTACACCCAGTAAATATTGAGAAAAACAGAAAATCCTTGAAAATGGCTTTGCAAAGTCATCACGAGGTGACAAGTGCCAGATTTAGTCAATATTTACTGAGTAATATAGCATAGGCATTCTTAACTTGAGTTAAAGGAATTCCTTATATCAGCACCTGTTTCCAAATAATCGCATACTATACCAAGTGTTCAATAAGTTCGCGGAAAAATATGTTTTGACTACAGTGAACTAACAAATTACTGTTCTAAATGTTCAAAATACTCCCCATTAGCATCAATACACCTTTGCCAGCGGTGTAGCCACATGTCAAATAGCTTAGAATAGCTACTTGCTGGTATGCACTCCACTGCTTCTAAAAAAGCAGCGATTAGCTCGGATTCTGACTCAAAACGCCTGCCTTTTAGGTGTCTTTTTAGATTTGGGAACAGCCAAAAGTCACAGGGGGCAAGATCTGGGCTGTAGGGAGGATGTTCAATCATTTCTAACCCTGATTGACTGAGAAACTCCTTTGTCTTTCCTGCTGTGTGTGCTGGAGCATTATCATGATGAAATTTCATCCCACGGACCCCGGACTTTGGTCTCAACCTCTCCACCGCTTGAAACACTTTTGGAAGGCAAATCTCGGTGTACCAAGCTGAGGTAACAGTATGCTTCGCAAGAAGCATCACAAATTCAAGAAGACCTCTTGTGGTGAAGAAAATTGCGAACATTCGCTTGCCGACCGCCATGAATTGTTTTGGAATTGTGTCCGGTACCTCATCTTCAAAGATCCATTTCGATCTCTGCTGCTTCGTTCGCATGTCATAGAAGTAAATCCATGTTTCATCACCCGTTATTACTTCTGAATGCCGCCGAGAATCTGTTTTCGAGTACTTCAGTAACATGGAGTGACAAAATTGGATCCGACGGTTTTTTTGTTCCAAAGTTAGCAAATGTGGGACTAATTTGGAACAAACCCTTCTTAGACCAAGATGATGGTGTAGGATTGTTTCCATTGTTCCCGATGATACTGACACATCATGAACTAACTGACGGATAGTAATTTGTCTGTCTTCTCTGACCAGTTCCTCCACCTTGACGATATTTTCATCAGTGACCGCCGTAATCGGGCGTCCGGTTCGAACTTCATCGTCCAGGCACATATAACCCAAACGAAATCGGCTGTACCACTTGTAAACTGTTGTTTTGGTTGGTGCCAGTTCCCCCAAAGCAGAAAACATCTCAGCAGTACACTCCGCAGCGTTTAATCCACGTTTATAGTTGTAAAACATTATCGCTCGAAAATCCCTATTATTCAAATTTTCCATCGAAAAATAAAAAAGAGAAAATGACTAGACTAAATTGGCTATAATATAAAAAGTATGCTAGTTAGAATGTTGAAATTGCATATACAAGTTTTGATTTGATAGCTTTACTAATGGTTAAATTACATTAACCCTGCTCATTGAATTTCATATAAATTCCGCGAACTTATTGAACACTTGGTAGTGTGCATGGATTTCGCTGCTGTTTTCGCTGCCAACTTCACACTCGTAAATTGTTTCATATGATAATATAACCTACATCCCTAACTCTATAATTGACACATTGGTTTTGTACAGTGTACAATGAATCATATTTCCAATATCCAAACTGTTAATTATTACTTTAATTAATAGGTGGAGATGATCGGAAATCAATCGCATACCTACAAAGTTGTATGCTATAATCGATTTGCAGATGTTATCACACTGTACTATAACGGTCCTGCACATCCTGGTATCAACAGCACAATCAAGCTTGCAAAACGGAAGTATTTCTGACCAGAAATGAGCAAGGATATTAGAGAATATATGCATACTATCCGATCCAAAATATCCGACTTCCACGAAAACCTTCATACAAATAGTATTAAAGTGAATCTATTCATAAAGGAATATGTACTCAAACTGTAAGTAAGAAATATTCTATTTTTGATTTCAAATTCGTAAGCTGCACATTCTGAATCACCCTTTTTTGAAACTTTCGGCGCAAATACTATTCTCGTGTAAAAGTTATCAACATCTGCCACTTTGTGTCACTAATCTCCATCATATTTAATGACCGTGACTCAGAGTTGCACGCGGGCAGAATATAATAGGTTGCGGGCTCCGCGGGCCGGAAATCTTGGCAGGAATCCCCGCGATGACAACCGAGATGATGTTTTTAATTGACACAAGGTACAAATTAAGGAATACTTACGTAAATGGAACTTTGTTAGTTTTCACTTATTTGTGTTGCATTTGTGTTTGAAACTCACTCCCATAGAAGGATTCTCTAAGTGTCTCTCTATAGTTAGTAACTTACAAAGCGGGCCAAAAATATTTATGCGGGCTTCTTGCGGGCCGAATAATTTAGTTGCGGGCCGCGGTTACAAATTTCGGCCCGCGTACAACCCTGCCGTGACTAGTGACAATTTGCACCAAGTATCAAAGATAGATATTTATAAACTTGGGAGTTAGTAAGTAATTGAGTTGAGGATCTCAATTATGCGTAATTAGATTGTAGAATATGAATTTGAAATAAAAAATAAACTATTCTTACAGTTTGAGTACATATTCCTTTATGAATAGACCCACTTCAATACTATTTGTATGGAGGGATGGTAAATTTGGGCGGCGCGGGGAGGCGGAAATCTGAAAATTTTTATTAATAAATTATCAATAAAATGTTCGAGTCCGTATCTTTATGTTGTAGTAGACTAATTGGTATTGAAATCGTAACTTTACAATTGTGTGGCCCGCCCCTCCCCCAATGCATTGGCCCGCAACCCTTTCATCCCTTCGTGGCGGCAATCTAGAAACTTGACATCGTTTTACTACAATCTGGAAGCTTAATTATTTAGCTTCGAATAAAGTACTAAGATGAACGGCACAGTATCCGAATACTCGTATCGTTCGAATTAAAATGCAGAATTCTTTACGCCAATTGGTTCCATGAAATTGATTCGAACACTGAAATTCCAACATTTGAGTTTTAAACAATTGCAATCATTATCGTTCATATTTCAAAATGAAAGCGAGCTAACCTTAATCACTTGATGATAAAATTTGGAACGCCATTGAGAAACAGTAGGCAGTGGCGGCTCCAGAGATTTTGATGCGAATTTAAATTCGAGACCAGCATTAAAGCAGTGGCTTAGCCAAATTTTGGATTGGGGATTTATTCAAATTCCACTAGTTCCAACAAAACCAAATTCCACCATTCAGTTCAAATGTTCAATCATATTTTACCAGATCCCACCATTCAATCAGATTCTACCAAGTTCCACTATTCAGTCAAATTCCATCAGATTCTACCAATCAGTCAATGTTTAGAGGTTCCACTAGTTTCCACCATTCAGTCATCCTTGATTCCACCAGATTCCAACGGGTCCCACTAGATTCCACCATTCAGTTAAACCGACTTTTAATAATATGTATCTATACCAGGGGTTCTTAAACTTTTTGACTCCATGCCCCCCTTGGCCAATCTGTGAATTATCACGTCCCCTACGCGGCTACACCTACACTTTTTCAGACTACCAAACTCGAAGAACACACCTATTTTCTAATATAATTAAGAATATATATTTAAATCAAACAAATCTATCAATGTGAAGGATGTAACTGTTACTTTTCAACAAGTTTCTTCACATTTTCATCCGGTATTACGCCCCCTAGTTTAAGAACCCATGATCTATACATTCGAAAGTTTGAATTTTTTTTTATTCGAATTAAATTATTATAATAAATATTTCTGCCATCAATTCTATAGACATTTGCTATTAGTTCTTAAAACAAATTAGCGTAATATGCTTTGAAATTAGAAGTTGTAAGTATCATTTTTATGGGCAGAATCAGTGCATAAAGCTTTGGAAATACAATTAGCGATATTTAAACTGAGCTAGAACCTCTAAAAAAGCAACTGCATGATGACATATCAACTTCTTGACAGCTATATTGCATACACTGACATGATGTTGGCAGAATTATGGTAATAATAAATTTCAAAGGTATATCCATAGCATTCTAATACACTAAGGCAATGCCGCAGACCTTTTTTCTGGACCATGGATTGGTTAAACGAGCTAAGTGAATTTTTCTGAAAATGGTTGATGATGCTGGTATATAACTTCGTATATTATACATATAATGATCCTTTTCATTAATTATACATCGATTTTCTTCAAAAAGGTTCGAGGATGGCACTGTAGAGAATTTGTGGTTAAACTAATTTTAAGCAACCATATTACTTATATACCAACATACAACTTACTTGTTTTGTTTTAAAATCAACCACATGAATTATATATTTATTTGCTACCTTGTTGTGAAGTTTTACAAATCACTGTATTTTCCTATACACGACTCAAAGTTGATCAGAAACACTCCACATAAGCATCAATCTTTATTACTCTTCAGGAACGACAATGTCCTGTGTTGTTCCAGGCTGCAAGCCCAACTATAAAAGTGAAGCAGAATATCCCTCTGCTTTTCATTTCCCAAAGAATCGTTTAGGGTAATTCCACGCCCACGGAAAGACTAGGAAGTAAACACGCTAATGTAAGTAAGTTTCTATAATTTATGTGTTATACGTATTAACTGATTGTCACATTTACACTTCTGATATGTATACATTATTTTAAACCAGATGACATCGAGAGAACCATTACCTACAATGACGGACTTCATACTGTTAAGCCCACCATACATGATGCAACTTTGTTGCATGCAAATGTTGCATCGTGTATGATAGTATTTTGCATGCAACAAATGTTGCATGAAACAAAGTTGCATCGTGTATGTCGAGTATTGCATGGAAATAGAACATGTTCTTTTTTCATGCAACATTCTGCATCAAAATTATATTAATTATTACGATAACGATAACGATAACGATAAGCATTATCAAACATACGATCAAGCCATTAAAATAGACAATAGAAAGTCATATTTATTGAATACGTCATTCAACAATCAATACACACAAATTAATAAATTATCACAGGATTATTATGTAAAAATGCAGAATAAATTTGATCTAATTAGTTCAATTTAAACAAAAGATTCCACAAATAGGTATATAGAATCAAAATTATTAAATAAGCACAAAATTCAGGCAACAATATTGCATGCATCTATGCTCCACGAAAAATTGTTGCAAGCAACTTGTTGCATCGTGTGAGTTAAAATGTTGCATGCAACAATGCTCCTCGAAAAATTATTGCATGCAACATGTTGCATCGTGTGAATTGAATGGTTGCATGCAACAAAGTTGCATCGTGTATGGTGGGCTTAAGAGACTATCTTTGGACCACACTCAACGATTGCTGATGGAATCTGCCTACTCTAAGAACATAACTGACAACGAAGAATAGGTAGATAAGTTCTTAGTTAGTTCATTTTCAGATCTTCTTTCTTACCTCGATGCTCGACCTACGAAACGCCTGGATAGCTTATGTATCCAAAACTATTTTTTATTTTTTATTTTTTATTAATATAATTATTTCAGAAACCTATATTTACTAACAGGCTCGAATACAAAATGATCCATTAAAACTGAATAAAACATCATTTCGGCTTATATTGTCAGATATCTAGTTCAAACTATAGTCAGGGTCGCTTATCATGAACCCGCTTAATATGAACTTCGTTTATTATGAACTAACCTCCTGGTCCCAATTTCATTTTTTAGATAGGATTTGTATAGAATCAAGTTCGCTTAATATGAAGTATCTCTATTATGAACAGATTTTTTGGTCCCCTGGTGGTTCACAATAAGCGACCCAGACTGTATAACATTTCTTATTGTCAAATTTCGGATAGTGATCCAATCATCTCACATTTTTTTTCGATTAAACAACAATCCAATAATCCTAGTATTGGACTGTTAATTGGGACTGTGTATCTCCTCGCCGGCATCAATATTTAGCTACCGCATATATTGTCATTATTGGGATCAGTATCCCATTATATTTCGTGGGAATTTGTTGCTAGAGATTGAGTTATGCAGTCGATATACCAGCATTTCAAAATATATTGATGGTTATTGAGACTTCAATGCGTGAATTGAATGTTTGTAGCCAATTATACGTATATCAAATTAGCAGCCTTGATTATATTATAAAATAATGAGATAATGGTCACATGGCCGCGTCATGTTTTATTGGCAGTGGGTGTCCTAAGAGGGATTCCTCTGAAGCTGGGTGTCCATTTATGAAGGGATACATACTGTTAATTAGATAAAATAGGAGGCAGTGGGTGTCCGGACACCCAAGACACCCCTGGTGGCGCCGGCCCTGGGTCATGATATAACGCCTGCCCGCATCCCCACTAAAGGTCTTTTTAGAGCTGAAACAACTTTACTATTAACAGTAGTCATAGCTCATAAAGAATATTTAAATAGTTTGAAGGGATTTTAATGAAGAAATGTATTTAATAGATTTTGATTTTGAGTTTGTTACAAATGAGATAAAATATATTGCTGACCTGTATTTTATGATTCATAAATTTAGTATCTAAATAACGTGGCTGGGTGTGCTGTTTTCTCTTATACAAAAAATCTAACCTATTTAACAATGTGATGTATGACGATGGGATATATTCATAAAAATTTTAAAAACCATGTGTAGGAATTATAATGCTCTAATGTCAAAAACAGACTCTAAACTTCAAAAGTATAATAATTCTTCTCTTTCTTAGGAATGGTGTGACAAGACCGGATAAAGGATGAAGAAAGAGAAGTGATCTCTAACGGAATAACAACGTTTTGATCTTCCTTAATCTTAGAATATTATCTTCTCTTCATAACATCCCTCAGTTTACTAATTTTAATTCATGTAATTCACCATTTCAATAATGATTATTCGTACTTAGTGTCTAATTGTTAGTCTTGCAGTGCTGTGCTATGAATCTATTTCGAATGTATTTGTTTGTTTGCTAATTAAAATTGAACTTATTATGATTATAAACGCTCATTTATAAGTACTTAACCTTTTGAACTCAATGATATGACTTTAGTAAGTGTGGTGCACAAATAGAAAACGAATATATTTTCAATTGATAATTAGTGAAAAATTCACATAGCTCGTTTAACCAATCCATGGTCCAGAAAAAAAGGTCTGCGCCATTGCCTTAGTGTATTAGAATGCTATGGTCTATCATATACAGTTTTTGATTTATCGGTCTAATTAAACTTTGAACTGTGTTAAAACTGGCCTTCTCGATGACATACACGGTAGTGTATTAAGTAGGCCAGTATGTACTCTTATTTTTTGAGGTTTTATGCAACAGGTCTAGCTGCATATTTACTAGTGGGTTATGGCTAGGCACATGAAAATAATCAGGGGTGAGATGTTTGGAATATTTTGCGTCATTTCCGGTTTAAGCCATTTTCAATGGGGAAGCCATACAAGTTTGGGGTTACTACTATAAATAGGGTTACTACTATAAATAGAAAAATCCCAAATGCTTTCAAGGGTTATTAAACAACCATGAACTCACAATATGAGATAATTATATAGTTGATAATAACAGTTATTTAATTAGCGGTTTTAGGATTGAAGTATTTAACCAATCCATGGTACCAATTTTTTGGTGACTGCCATTGCTTTAGTATATAGAATGCTATGGTCTAGCTCAGGGGTTCTTAAACTAGGGAGCGCGCCCCCCTAGGGGGCGGAAGGATATTGTAAGGGGTGCGTAATATCGGATGAAAATGTGAAGAAACTTGTTGAAAAGAAACAGTTACATCCTTCACATTGATAGATTTGATTGATTTAAATAGATATTCAAGGGGACGCTGCATTAGATCGAATTCTTTAGTTGTCGATAGATCGAAAATTAACAATTGTCGATAAATCGACTCCCTTTCTAGGGAGGTTGTCGATAGATCGACTCCATTTCTAGGGAGGTTGTCGATAGATCGACAACCTCCTTAGGAATGGAGTCGATCTATCGACAATTGTTAATTTTCGATCTATCGACAACTAAAGAATTCGATCTAATGCAGGCGGCCCATTCTTAATTATATTAGAAAATAGGTGTGTTCGCCGAGTTTGGTAGTCTGAAAAAGTGTAGGTGTCGCCGAGTAGGGGGCGTGATAATTCACAGATTAGCCAAGGGGGGGGTCAAAAAGTTTAAGAACCCCTGGTCTAGCTATTGAGGTCTTAAAGATATAACCTAAGTTGACTAATTCATTAAAAAATGGCTAAGAATTATGAATTATTCGAATAATTCATAATTCAAGCATGGTTAGTCAATCATAAGCTAGGTTTACTAATTCATGAATTATTGAAAAATTCGAATAATTCATAATTCCTGAATTATGAATTATTCGAAAGATTCATTCATATAAATAATGATATTTTCTTGTAAAAACTACAAATATCACCGCACAATAATGCTTAGTAATATATTCCTAAGCTTTATTGTGCGTGGTTAATGATTTAAGGCAGCTCATGTATTAGTTCAACCATCTACCGCATCCCTAGTCCAAAAGCTGCAAGTTACTGTGAGGCCTTATATGTAGTAGGCTATGGTATTTCATTGAATATTTAGCTTTTTTCACGATTATAGTGCCGACTGCTTCCTAAGCCATTTTTATTAGACAAGCGCGCTTCGCTTGCTTGCGCTGCGCGGCTGGCAGACACTGTGTCCGCCGGAGGCGCCCTGCGGGCGCCTGGGGGCACATTGATTAATTATAAAGGAGATAACATCCCTAAATACGCATGTCCCACTGTTATAATCGATATCGCACGAAAAATTAGCAAATTTGTCAATTATAAAATTTTTGATGAGTAATGATGACGTCATAACAAAGTGATGAGTCATCATTTTTTGATAATAGTTTCATCATATGTGAGGTATGTTAGTATACAGATTCTATTAAAATTTCAGCCTTCTATCTCCTGTAATGGCTGAGTTATGCTCGAATAACTGTGTTGCTTAACTTTCAAAAATGTGACAATGATGTCATAATTCCATTATGAGTCGACATTTTGCTCTGAGCTCAGAACTTACTGGAGCCATAGCCAAAAGACTCCCACATGCCAAAAATTAGCTTTCTATGACCGGCAGTTTCTTCAATCAATTCGTTACAGATATATATATATATATATATATATATA